>JAJEJO010042710.1:6536-24922 GCA_020662805.1 Glaucomys volans | reverse complement strand
TAGATATCAATGAGAAAGTTAGAAACAGAAACTACTCCAAGACCTGGAGATTAAATAATATGCTATTGAATGATACATGGATAACAGAAGACATTAGGGGGGAAATTAAAAGATTCTTAGAGGTGAAAGAGAACAAAGATACAACATACCAAAATCTGTGGGATAATATGAAAGCAGTGCTAAGAGGAAAATTCATTGCATGGAGTGCATTTAATAAAAGAATGAAAAGTCAACAAATCAAAGACATCACATTACAGCTCAAAGCCCTAGAAAAAGAGCAACAGATCATCACCAAAAGTACTAGAAGACAGGAAATAATCAAAATCAGAGCTGAAATCAACGAAATTGAAACAAAAGAAACAATTCAAAAAATTGATGAAACAAAAAGTTTGTTCTTTGAAAAAATAAACAAAATTGATAAACCCTTAGATAGGCTAATGAAGAGAAGGAGAGAGAAACTCCAAATTACTAAAATTCATGATGGAAATGGAAATATTACAACAGACACAATTGAAATACAAAACATAATAAGAAGCTACTTTGAAAATTTATACTCCAACAAAATAAAAAACCTGGAAGACATCAACAGGTTCCTAGAGGCATATGAGCCACCCAAACTGAATCTGGAGGACATACACAACTTAAATAGATCAATTTCAAGCAATGAAATAGAGGAAGTCATCAAAAGCCTAACACCAAAGAAAAGTCCAGGACCAGATGGATTCACAGGAGAGTTCTACAAGACCTTCAAAGAAGATCTCATTCCAATACTCCTCAAAGTATTTCACGAAATAGAGGTGGAGGGAACCCTTCCAAACTCATTCTATGAAGATAATATCACCCTGATACCCAAACCAGGGAAGGACACATTGAGGAAAGAAAATTTCAGACCCATATCTCTAATGATCATAGATGCAAAAATTCTGAACAAAATTTTAGCGAATCGCATACAATAGCATATTAAAAAGATAGTGCACCATGATCAAGGGGTTTTTTCCCCCAGGGATGCAAGTTTGGTTCAACATCCGGAAATCAATCAATGTAATTCACCAGATCAACAGACTTAAAGTCAGGAACCACATGATTATTTCAATAGATGCAGAGAAAGCATTTGATAAAATACAGCACCCATTCATGCTCAAAGTACTAGAAAAAATAGAGATAGTGGGGACATTCCTTATCATAGTAAAGGCTATTTTTGCTAAGCCCACAGCTAACATCATTCTAAATGGAGAAAAATTGAAAGCATTCCCCCTGAGAACTGGAAGAAGGCAGGGATGCCCTCTTTCACCACTACTATTCAACATTGTTCTTGAAACTCTAGCCAGAGCAATTAGAGAGACCAAAGAAATTAGAGGAATATGAATAGGAAAAGAAGAGATCAGATTATCCCTATTTGCTGATGACATGATTCTCTATTTAGAAGTCCCTAATAATTCCACCAAAAAACTTCTGGAACTCATTAATGAATTCAGTGTAGTAGCAGGATATAAAATTAATGCTCATAAATCTAATGCATTTTTATTCATAAGTGATGCATCCTCTGAGAGAGAAATTAGGAAAACTACCCCATTCACATTAACCTCAAAAAAATAAAATACTTGGGAATCAATCTAACAAAAGATGTGAAAGACCTCTACAATGAGAACTACAGAACACTAAAGAAAGAAGTTATTGAGCATCTGAGAAGATGGAAAAATCTCCCATGTTCTTGGATAGGCAGAATTAATATTGTCAAAATGGCCATACTTCCAAAAATGCTATACAAATTCAATGCAATTCCAATTAATATCCCAATGACGCACCTCATAGAAATAGAGCAAGCAATCACGAAATTCATTTGGAGGAATAAGAGACCCAGAATTGCTAAAGCAATCCTTAGCAAGAAGAGCAAAGCAGGGGGTTTCACAATACCAGAACTTCAACTATACTACAGAGCAATAGTAGCAAAAAAATCATGGTAATGGTACCAAAATAGACAGGCAGATCAATGGTATAGAATAGAGGACACAGAGCCAAACACCCATAAATACAGGTAACTCATACTTGAGAAAGGAGGCAAAAACATGCAATGGAAAAAAGACAGCCTCTTCAACAAATGGTGCTGGGAAAATTGGAAATCCATATGCAACAAAAAGAAACTAAACCCATATCTCTCACCCTGTACAAAACTCAAGTCAAAGTGGATCAGGGACCTAGAAATCATACCAGAGACTCTGCACCTAATGGAAGAGAAAATAGGTCCAAATCTTCATCATGTTGGCCTAGGACCAGATGTCCTTAACATGACTCCCAAAGTGCAAGAAATAAAAGCAGGAATCAAGGATTGGGATAGAGTCAAACTAAAAAGATTTTTCTCAGCAAAGGAAACAATCAGCAATGTGAACAGAGAACCTTCAGAGCGGGAGAAAATCTTTGCCACACACACTTCAGATAGAGCACTAATCCCTAGAATCTACCAAGTACTCAAAAATCTTTACACCAAGAAAACTAATAACCCAATCAATAAATGCGCCAAGGAAACAAACAGACACTTTACAGAGGAAGATCTGCAAGCAATCAACAGATTTATGAAAAAATGTTCAACATCACTCATTATAAGAGAAATGGAAATCAAAACCACCTTAAGATTTCATCTTACCCCAATTAGAATGTCTTTTATTAAGAGCACAGACAACAACAGGTGTTGGCAACGATGTGGGGGAAAGGGTACACTCATACATTGCTGGTGGGAGTGCAAGTTGGTGCAGCCACTCTGGAAAGCAGTGTGGAGATTCCTTAGAAACCTTGGAATGGATCCACCATATGACCCCACTATCCCACTCCTTGGCCTTTTCCTCAGAGGGCTTAAAATCAGATTACTACAGTGATGCATCCACATCAATGTTCATAGCTGCTCAATTCACAATAGCTAGATTATGGAATCAACCTAGATGCCCATCAGTAGATGAATGGATAAAGAAACTGTGGTATATATACATAATGGAATATTACTCAGCCATAAAGAAGAATAAAATTATGGCATTTGTAGGTAAATGGATGATGTTGGAGACTGTTATGCTAAGTGAGATCAGCCAATCCCAAAAATCCAAAGCCGAATGGTCTCACTGCTAAATGAATTATGATGCATAATGCGGGGAGGAAGGGTTGCAAGAATGGAGGAAGGATAGATAGCATAGAGGGAAGGGAGGGGTGGGGACAGGGTGGGGTTAAAAATAATAACAGAATGTGTGACAGATACCATTGCCCTGTGTACATGCATGAACACACAGATGGGGTGACTCTACTTTGTGTACAACCAGTGAAACAATCGCTGTACTCCATTTGTGTTCAATGAATCAATAAGTAAATAAAAAAATACAACTGATTAAAAAAACAAAAAAACACACAAAAAAATAAAAAATAAAAAATTAAATTAAATTAAATTAAAAATAAAAAAAGAAAAAGACCAGCTACATGTGGTCCTCAATTTACTCACTTTTTTTATGCTTTCAATTTTTAGACATCCTTTATTAAAGACTTGGATGAATTCTTGCTGCAAACATGAATTTACTTCCACTGATATCATTCAAGTTTCACAGTGGTCATGTAAAGCCTGGTTGCCCCATGACATTTGAGGTCCTGATCAATCCTGTCCTCATCAAGCTCTTATATCCTCCCTCAGATTGACCTTCTTGGAGGATGGTTGTGCCAGGGTCTGTCAAACTGACCTCTAGTGTGCATCTACCAGCTAATGATTAAGGAGTCCTAGGATATACATCAGAGTGTCTTTTCTCAGACAGGCAATAGGCAGGTCAAATGAATTCCACTTGAATTGAGGACACATTTTGAAGCTGTTTCTGCACCAATATATGAAATGAAGGGCCTCTTGGAAAATCATAGCAAGATAATTTCTGAATTCACTGTAATTTTATGGCTACATTTTAGGTGGTAGGACCTGGCAGGTGCAGTGAGCATAGAATATCTCTCCTCAATTGCCAGGAACTTGCTAGCATCCTTCCTGAATGATTAGTGAATAATTCCCTTCTCTCCACATTGGAGAGTTCAGCAACTCCTCACTTCTAATTACAAGTCCTAAGTACCAGGGTTTAGCTGACTCCTGTTTTAGTGTTCATGAAAAGGTCTGGCTTCACTCCAGGGTTGTGGTGATGTTTTCCAGTTCAAACTTCACATAACCCATGTAGTTGCCCTGAATTCTCCCCTGATCTGAAAATTCACTGGCAATTATTGGGAGTGGCTAAGTTCGTAGGCTAGTTTCCCAACCCTGAAATTTACCAGAATTGTGCAGACCGGGATGAGTAGCTTTCCTTCCGCCTCTGCTATGCTTGGTGACACACACAGCCTTGGGCGCCCCCTCATCTCTCCCTGGTCCACTATCCCTTTTGGGCATGAATTGCCTGCAGCAGGACCCCATTCTCAGAAAATTATTATGCCTTGTGCAGCCAAGTGTGGACATCCCACCCTCGTAGACAATGAACATAAGGTAACCTGACTAACTTCAGCAAGGTCCCTTATTTTGAATGGAGTCAGATGCTTCAAAGACAGAGGAGCCCCACCCACAACCCATGATGGCTCCTCTTTTCCTGTCCTAAATGTTAGAATCGCTTTAAGGCAAACAAAGGAGCCCTGGGACATGCCTGCTTCCTCTTCCTTCCTACCAGCACAGCTGGGCCAGGATTCCCTTGAATGTTCCTCCACAGAAGCCAGCACTTGTAGAGGCTCTGCTGGCCATGGCAACTATGAGGCATTTTTTCTGTCATATTGCTTTCCTGTGATGGTGGGAAGTATATACTGCATATCTATAATACAGCCAAACCATTCATGTAAACCCAAGTTGCACATGCACAACAAAATACCCTGGGGCCAGAAAAGTCTGCATTATCCTACATGAGCCAGAAAATCCCACACCCTTCCAAACCTAATTACAGTTTGCCAGCCCCTTCCATTCTACATGTGATAGCTCTCCACCCTGTTGTTTTCATGTCCCAAGAACACTGGTGAGCATGTTAGCCATTTCTGGGTGAGATGAAAACCAGAGTAGAAGTATTTTCCTGATCAGGACTTTCTCCAAATAAAGTCACTGCAAAGAATGTTGAGAGGAATTTCTGTAAACAAAACTGCTGGACGTTTGAATACTGAATGGGGATCATATATTCTCTGAGTAAATATTTTTCATGGGATCATACATGCTGGGATACACCACATCTTCTCCTACCCTATACATATATACAGATCTTTTGTTGCCTCATGAAATTGCTGAGATATTTCCATTTTAGAGACAGACTATCCCCAGGAAATCTATCTTTGTCAAACACCCACATATCTGACATCAAGCGCAAGGTCCACTGTATCCACTTGGATATGCTTTTGGCCCAGCTGCATAAAATTTTCTCAAGGAAATTCCAACAGGAATGAAAACCGTGAGACAAATGTCAGCAGTTTGGAATTTTAAGAACTTGATTCTCTCTAAAACGAAGTTGATTTCTACAACTTAATGTTGTTCAAAACAAACACAATATCATCTTGAAAACAGAGGCTGTGACAAAACACAGTCCCCAGGGTCCAGCACTAGCACAAGGGTCATTGTGGTCTCTGGAGAGTGGGATGGCATGGGTATGATGGAGAACAAAGCAACACAAACTCAGTGATCTGAGGCTTAGATCTCTTCTAACTTTATTTTTATTTGAAATGCATACTTTGCTTTTTCAGTCTGAGGTTGATTGTGTCTCTGAATGAATTCCAAAGGGCAAAATCATCTCCTGGAGCATGCTCAGCCCCATGCTGTTCATAATAAGCTCTTCATCGAATTTTTTCCAAGTAGCTAAATTAAGACTCCTTTGTTGGGGAAACTGAGGGGGAACATTCTTGTACAAAATGAAAAAGCCTTCTCATCTGCAATAAAGTCATGGGAATTCCCCTTTTTCTAAGTAAATGCTTGCTTCTATTAATACAGAGACCGCTTTCTTTACTCTCAATGTGGCCCATGCTTCTCAAATGTAGTTCTGAGATTATCTGCCCTTCATCACTCAGCCATCTCTACTGAGTGGTCTGCAGCACCCTAGGCAGAATCCTAGCCCTATCCTATGGAATATAATCCATCACTTACCAGTGCCTCATAACCAGACACAATCTCCTGGGGTCCAGCCCTTGCACAAGGGTTGTGGTATTCTCTGGTGTGTTGGAAGTCATCAGCGAGTTGAAGAACAAAGCAACACAGACTCAGTGATCTGAGGCTTAGTTCTGTTCTAATTTTATTTTTTCCACACACCATTTTTATATGTTAACTTCTAGCTTGAGTACAATATCTTGAGGCCACAGAAAATGAAACTGACTACAAGACAATAGGCAAAATATTTTAGCATATTAAATATTTCCAACTCTTCATAATGTTTATAAGTATGCTTCTATAAAATCTTTAACTAGTTCTACCCTCTATATTACTGGGAATATTGTGCACAGAAGCCATTTCTATGAACAATTTATGAGCTCACAGTACGTGGTTAATAATTAGTTTAATAGGAACAATAGCTCTTGTGAGATTACACCTCCTGCTTTTGCCCAGTGAGCATTAATCTATCTTGCCCAAGAAAACTGTTCAGAGCAGCTAGGTAAACACCAGTGTTTTACATATTTTAAATATTCTAAAAAGGGGAGATTAGCTTTCCATGTACATTTTTCATTATAATATACTTGATGCCAACTAAGGTGTGTTCTGCCAGTGGGGTATAAAGTGGATCTAAATCTAAGGGACGAGAAGCTGGTTTCCTGTGAAGATAAAATAGTTTTCCATTAACTAAATAAACATTACCAAATGATATCTGAATTGTTGGGACTATTTTTCTAGCCATAATAAATTTGTTTGTGACTTGTTTATCTGGAGTTAAGGTGGGAACAATGTGTTTTTCTGCCCTAGGTCATCTGGGAGTAGTCACCATCAGCAGTGCCATTTAGAATAAGTTGCCTGAAATGAGAATAGCATTCATTCCAAGTTATACTTTTGTTCACCCCAGAACAAGGGACTTTCTTGATTATATCCAGTATGATTAGCTGTTTGATTCTTGTGTTCTAAATCCCCTAAGACCTTCAAATTCCCAGAAATCCAATATAATATTATTCCCAAGCATAGGCAAATTAAACAAGACAACAGGAAACAGTGGCCCCAATTCCCAGGAAGATGAGACCTTGCAAACATCTTTATTACTCAGTGGAAACATTGTCAAGTACTGAGGGGAATTGAAGAGGGTGCAGAACAAAGCTGCATGTGGCCCTTGTGAAATCATTTTGTTGTGCTTTTCATGTTTATAGATATAATTTAGTAAAGACTAGTATGAATTGGTACTGAATTCATAGGTTAACTTCTGCTGATCATTCAGCAGCCACAGTGCTATGTAAAGCCTGGTTCCCCTGTATCACTCGAGATCCAGTTTGATTACTAATGAAACATTTTTTTCAGATTTTTGTTCATTTTGAGGGATGTCAAAAGAGATTATGTGTAGGGTTGAGTGAAGGATGATAAGTTCTGATTTGTATTAACGAAATGAGATTGCTTTGACTCTGTTGTGAGTCCAAGGATGAGCCAAGGGAGCTATTCAAAATAATCCTATTGAAGGAAAAAATCAGAGACATTAGTTACCTTGAACGATTGGTGTGGATGCATGCAATTCTTAAAAATGGGGACTTGATATTTCAAAATGCTGTAGGATCTCAACGTCCTGCGCCATAATTCCTATCACACCTTTCATACTTTCATTGTTTTTTCTTTTTCCTCAACTTAGGATTTTGTATGTATTTTGTCTTCATTGTTGAATCATAACAGAGATGTCTTTGCAGAAATTGGTGATGTTGTGCTCCACACTTTATTTCCATTGGCATCATACTCTTGTCCATATGCAAATCTGTGCTTGTGCAAATTGAAGTGTTTTGCTCTATGTGCTGGGGTGAAGGGAAGTCTTTCCTACCAGGTCAAAGGGCAGGAAAGCTAAATCTGCATATTCTTATTGAGGTACCCATTCTAAGATTGAGGGTAAGAGTTAGCAATGGGGGAGGGCCTTTAAGTCCTCAGCAATTGCACTTGTGGTCAGTAACTGTCCATGGTTCTTGAAAAACCTGGCCCCTACTTCTTGCTGTTTTTGCATAGCACTTAGCAGATAGAGAAAGTTCCTGGAATGTTTGGGGAGACCACTCCCAAGAACAACCTCTTTTACAGTCCCTTCACAGAATTGGTTCCCTCTCTGACACCCTTCTGCATTTCATGCACAAGAAATATGCATTACACCTCCCTGTTTGAATATTCAATATCCAGCTTTCTACAATTTCTCTCTTTCAGATGGATGCACGTTCAAGATTCCTGCGACGCTCTGTGAAAATGTGCTCATCCTGACCTCATCAGGCATTTGTTTCATCCCTCAGTTTCATGTTGTTGGAGGATCATCGTTCCAGTGTGTGTGACCCTGGCCTATAATTGCCATCTTCAAACTGCTGGTTAAGGTTTCCTTGCAAATGTGCCCAGTGTCTCTGTTAAGACAGGTATTAGGGAGGTCAAGAAACTTGCAGCTTATGTGAAGACACATTGTTAAAGTGTTTCTGCATCAATGGGTGAGATAAAGGGCCCCTTGGAAAATCATAGGAAGAGAATTTATGAGTGCACCCTAATTGTAAGACAACAGCAGTGGTGCTGGAGCCTGGTTGGTGAAAAAAAATAGAATGTCTCCCCGAAATTGTCAGCACCTTGCTAGCCTCCATCCTATGTTTAGTGATGAAGTTCCCCCTCTCCATGTTGAAGAATTCAGCCATCCATTCCTTGTAACTAGAAATCCTCAATGCCAGGTTCCAGTTTTCTCCTCTTGGGGAATTCATGGAAAGGTGTGTCAACACACCACAATTCGTGTGTTGTTTTCCAGTTCAAAATTGACCTAACCCACAAGTGGCCCTGCATGCTCCTCTTCCCTGAAATATCATTGGATATCCTGGCAGTTAATGCCCTAGCCAATTCCTAACTCTGCAATCTACCATGTGAGTCCAGACCAGCAGGAGTGTCATCTTAGGGCCATACCCCTAGGTCCTGTGCTAGACATGATGACCCACCTGTCTGTGAGAACAACCACATTCCTCCCTTGTCCACTACTCCTGGTCAGGATGAATTGCTTGAGGGGGTACCCATTCCCAAGAAATCATAATGCCTCCTGAGACCCCGTGAGCACACCACTCTCTTGGACATGGACAGTATGGCAACCAGTCTGGTTTCAGGAGGATGAAGTCTGATGTCTCAATGCCCAAGATGACAAACCCACCACACACCCTCATTCCACTTCTCCCATGTTAAGAGGTCAGGATCACATTTATTGCAAACAAGAGACCCCTGGGTCTTGCCTGCTTCATCGTCCCTACTCCCAGCACAGCTGGGTTTGAGATTATCTTTTTTGATTCTTGATTAATACTTCTTTAGATGTTGATCGACTTTTCTTTTATTATTTATATGTGGTGCTAAAAATCGAATCCAGTGCCTCTCACATGCTATTATTATTGAGCCACAACCCCAGTCCATGAACTTTTCTTCAAGGTTCCTCTGCAGTAGCCAGAACCTAAAGAAATTCCTATGGCTATGGCAACCCTGATGCCATTGTGTTGTCTAATGGATTTTTGTACTGTAGGACATATATGTGGTGCAGCTCCAATGACAAAGTGCCATTATTGAAGCCCATGTTGATCAAGACCCAGCAACAAGCCTTTTAAGGAGAAAAAGCCTGCATCCTCCACTAGCCAGAAAATTCCATGCCTTTCCAAACCAAGCTCCCACATGCCAGCCCCTACCACTCTCCATACTAGAGATCCCTCTCTCTTGCTCTCATGTCCCAGGAGTACTGGGGAAGAATTTAGGCATTTCATGAATGAGACAAAAACCAGGGTAGCAGCATTTTGTGGAGAAATGAAGGACTGACAGTTCAATGGATAGGACTTTCTGCAAATATTCTCACTGCAAAAATACTGAAAGTAATTCCTGCACACATAACTACTGCACGTTTGAAAACTGAATGATAATCAATTTTTCTTTGAGCAAATATTTTTCATGGTTCGTAGATCCTGTGGTCTATCACCTCTTCCCATTCCCTATACATAATTACAGATTGTGCCTCATGATGTTGCTTAGACATTCCCTTGTTCAGAGAAACACACTATGCCCATGAAATCCAACTTCTTAAAGCACCCACATGCTTGAGGTGAAAAGAAAGATCCAGCACTTCCACTGCAATATTCATTTGGCACAGTTGCTTAAAATTTTCTCAAAGAAATCCAGGGAGGAATGAAATCAATGAGACAGGTGTGAGCAATTTGTAAGGACTTGGTGTTCAGCTGTAAAGGATTCCCTCAATTTCCTTTGTTCCCAAAGATCAGAACATATAATATTTCCTACAGTTGTCTACTTATCCTAATGCCACATGCCTTCATGCTTACCTCAATTAACTGTCTGCTTGTTGTTAAGATATAGCACTTTGTACCTTAGAAGGAAAGAGATATGTCTTTCTCTCCTTATTACTCCCTAGACAATGGGATTTGAAGTGCAACAGTGGATACTGACTGCATTGTTTTCAAAAGTGATCTACAGAATTAGATTGAAATTATTTGGTTCTTCATTGGTGTGGTTTTTCTCCAAACCATTTCACATAATCATGTTGGGAAACATGCAGTCATCTGCCTTATTGAGCCTCTTCAAGTCATGCCAACCCTCCAGTGTGTCTACGTTACCTCCTTTGTTCAATGAAGTGAACACAAAATGTTTTGATAAGTAGTATATTTAATCGCATGCACATTCTAAAGAGAGTATTCAGCAAGCATCTGTGGTGCCAGCCAAAAATGTTTCCCCAGAGACCTGAATTGCTTTAAAGGCACTATTCCTTAAGATGTGAAAAGGCTCAGGAATGCAGAGGTTACCAACTTCTCATTAATATGCTGGCAAGTGTATTGAATCAGCAAGTGCTACAAGAAGAAAATGCTTGCCAGATTATAGAATTGATTCTTACCAATTTCGCATTTTGAAGATCGAGTTTTCACATATTGGAACTTCATTGGTGCCTTTCAGCAAGAAATGACATTCAAAGTACCACCTGCACTAGGGTTTAGGAAGGAGGATGTTTTTGCGGTGCACTCCAGTCTCTCTGCAGAAGAAGTAGACTTCTACCACTCAAAGTTTTCAAACACATCCACAGTATCAACTTGAAAACAGAGAAATGTTGAAAAAACCCTGTTGCATGTGGCCCTCAATTTACTCAGTTTTTTTTTGTGCTTTGCATTTTTATAGACATCATTTATTAAAGACTTGCCTAAATTGGCACTAGAAACATGAATTATCATCTGCTGATATCATTCAGGAGCCACAGATTATATGTAAAGCATGGTATCCCTGTCGAATTCAAGGTCTAGGTTTATTGTGTCCTCATCAAGCTCTTGTTTCATCCCTCAGTTTCAGATTCTGGAAGGATGGCTGTGCCAGGGTCTGTAACAGTGACCTCTAATGTCCATCTACCAGTGTCTTATTAAGGGGTCCTTGGAAATACGTCAGAGTGCCTTTTCTCAGACAGAGGATAAGCAGGTCGAGAAAATTTCACCTTAATGAAGACACATTTTGAAGGTGTTTTTGCATCAAGGGGTGAAAGGAAGAGCCTCTTGGAAAATTATAGCAAGGTAATCTTTGAGTGCACCATAATAGTAAGGCATCAGTTGAGGTGGTGTGGCCTGGCTGGTGGAGCAAACAGCAACTTGCTAGCCTCCTTCCTATATGATTATTGATTAATTCCCACCTCTCCACATTGTGGAGCTCAGCAACTCCTCAGTTCTACTTACAAGTCCTAAACCCCAGGGTTCAGCTGTCTCCTGTTCAAGCATTCATGGAAAGATTTGGCATCACACCAGAGTTGGTGTTATATTTCCAGTTCAAACATCATATAACCCATGTCACTGCCCTGAATTCTCCCCTGCTCTGAAATGTCATTGGCCATCATTTTGAGTGTCTGCTATATCCCTAGGTCAGTTTCCCGACCCAGCAATATTCCAAAATTTTGCAGACAGGACAAGTATTTTCATAGGGCCATGCCCCTGCAGCGTGTGGTAGACTTGGTGACCCACACTGCTCAGGCACCCTCACACCACTTCCTGGTCTACTACACCTGGAGGGAGCAACTGCCTGCAGTGGGGCCCAATTCCAGGAAATCTTGATGCCTTCTAGAGCCAAGTGTGCATATTCCACCCTTGCACACAAGGAAGGTATGGAAGCCTGACTGGCATTGGAAATGTCCCTTATCTTGGATGGAGTCAGATACCTAAAAGCCAGAGGGTCTCCACCACAACACATTGTGAATCTTCTTCTCCTCTCCTAAGAAGTTAGTGTCTCTTTTAAGACAAACAACCAATCACTGGAGCTTGCCTGCTTCCTCTTCCTTCCTGCCAGCACAGCTGGATCAGTGCTTCTCTTAAAGTTTTCTCCACAGCAGCCAGCTCATGAGGACTTTCTGGTTGTCATGCCAATTCATGATAACTTTGTCTTTCATATGTCCTTTCTGTGACTGCAGGAAGTATATGCTGAACAGGTAGTATGATATTCAAGCCGTTCATGGAAAACCATTTTACTCAAGCCAGAAACAAGACCTGGGGTCAGAAAAACATTCATTATCCTACATGAGCCAGTAATTTCCATTCCCTTCCAAATCTAATTCCCTCATGCCAGCCCCTTCCATACTGTAGCTCTCCTCCCTTTTGTTCTCATGTCCCAGGAACACTGGTAAACAAGTTAGCCATTTCTTCAGTGGGATCAAAATGAGGATATGAGCATGTTGCAGATAAATGAAGGACTCAAAGTTCAATGGACAGGATTTTCTCCAAAGAATGTCACTTCAAGTATGTTGAGAGGAATTTCTGCAAGCAAAACTTCTGAAAATTTGAAAACTGAATGGGGGATTTTTTTTCTCTGAGTAAATATTATTCATGAGTTCATAGACCCTGTGATCCATCACCTTTCCCATACCCTATACAGGTTTATAGATTATGTATCATGAAATTTCTGAGACATTCCCCTTTTCAGAGAAACAGACTGTGCTGAGGAAATCTACCTTTTTCAAGCACCCATGTGGCTGATATGAAAAGCAAGGTCCAGCATAACCACTGGGATATGCATTTGTCCCAGATGATGAGAATTTCCTCAAGGAAAGTCTACCAGGAATGAAATCCATGAGACAGATGTGAGCAGTGTGGAAGTATAAGAATTCCTTTCTCTCTGCAAAATAAGTGGATTTCTACACCTCAATGTTGTCCAAAACAACCAAAATAACAACTTGAAAACTGAGAGGTTTAGACAAAACACAGCTACCCATTGCCCTGAGTATACCCAGTTTTCTGTGATTTGCATGTTTAAAGACATAGTTTAGTAAAGACTAGTATGAATTGTCACAGAATTCATATGCTAACTTCTGCTCATATAACTCAGCAGCCACAGGGACTTTTTAAAGCCTGGTTTCCCTGTATCACTCGAAATCCAGGTTCATAACTAATGAAGTATATTTTCACAGTTTTGTTAATCTTAAGAGATGCTGTGGAATTTTTGAAGGATGGTAGGTTCTGCTTTTATCAAGGAAATGAGATTCTTTTGATTCTGATGTTAGTGCAGGGATGACCCAAGAAAAACAATTTTAAAAAATCCTTTTGAAGAAATGAAACATTAGTTACATTAGAGACATTAGTTAACATCAGAGACATTAGTTACATTGAACAATTGCTGTCAATGTCTGCATATCCTACAAACGAGTACTTGGAATTTTGAAATGCTGTACATTCTTCTTCTACTGTGCCCTCAGTCCCATCACACCTTTCATACATCTGTTGTTTTCTCTGTTTTTCAAGTTAGGATTTCGCAAGTACTGTGTCTTCCTTGTTGCCTAATAACAGAGATTCTTTTGATTAGTTCTGCAATGTTGTGCTGTACATTTAATTTCCAGAGGCATCATTCAGTGTTACATATGCAAATTTGTACTAGGGTATATTGAGTTTCTTGGGTGAAATTGCTGTGTTGAAAGAAAACCTTTCCTACCAGGTCATATACTTGGAAAGATAAATCTGCATATGGTTAATGAGATATTCCTTGTAAGCTTCAGCAGTGGTGGAGGGCCTTTAGATCCTCAGCAATTGCATTTTTGATGTGTAACTATCCTTGCTTATACAACAATCTGGCCCCTACTTCTTGTTGTATTTGCATAGCACTTTGTAGCTGTAGAAAGTTCCTGGAATGTTTGAGAAGACCACTCACAAAGACAACCTCTTTTAGAGTCCCTTCACAGAAGTTGGTTTCCTCTCCAACACCTTTCTGCATTTTGTGCACAAGAAATATCCTTTATTATTCCATGCTTGAATATTCAATGTTCAGCCTTTCTACCACTCCTCTCCTTCAGAGAAATGCATGTTCAGTATTGTGTGATGCCCTGTAACAAGGAGCTCATCCTGCCCTCATCAGGCACTGCTTTCATTGTTCAATTTTTTGTTTCTGGACGATCATTTTTCCAGAGTGTGTGACACTCTCCTGTAGTCAAGATATTCAAGCTGATGGTGATGGAGTACTTGGAAATGTGCAGAGGGTATTTCTTCATATAGGCGATAGGGAGTTCAAGAAAATTACAGCTTAATTGAAGATACATTGTGAAAGTGTTTCTGCATCGAATGGAGAGTTAATGGGGTCATTGAAATGTCATATCAAGACAATTTCTGAGTGCACCCTAATTGTAAGACAACAGCAGAGTTGGTGGAGTGTGGCTGCTGCAGTGAGCATACAATATGTATTAAATTGTCAGCAACACACTAGCCTTTATTCTAAATGTTTAGTGATGAATTCTCTCCTCTCCACAATGGAACGCTAAGCTGCTCCACACTTGTACTTATAAGTCCTAAATCTCGGGTTCCAGATGTCTCCTGTTGGGGAATTGTGGAAAATCTGTGACATCACAACAGATTGGTGTATTGTTTCCCAGTTCAAACTTCACCTAACCAAGTAAGCTGCCCTTCATGTTTCTTTTCTCTGAAATGTCATTGGCCATGCTTGCAAGTGAGTGCTAATGTACTCAGCGAGTTGAGACCAGCAGGCGTGTCTTCGTAGAGTTATGTCCATCGGTCCTGTCCTAGGCCTGGTGACCCACATGTCCTCGGTCACACTAGCATCCCTCCCTGGTCCACTACAGCTGTTGGGGAACAATTTCCTGCAGGGGGTTCTGTTTCCCAGGAAATCATAATGCCTGCTCTAGTCCATTGAGCACATCACCAATTGCACATTGGACCGTTTGTGAGTCTGACAGGTAAACAAGGTCCCTTATCTTGGATGAAGTCTGCTGTCTCAAATTCCAAGGGGACATGCCCACTACACACCATGATTTCTCTTCTCCTTCAAGATCTCCTTTTCAGTCAAAAAAGACCCCTGGGACTGACATGCATTCCCTTCCCTCTTCCCAGCATAGGTGGGCATAAACATTTCTTGAAGGGTCCTCCACAGTAGCCAGAACCTGAGGAAATTCGAGTTTCCATGGCAACTGTGACAACATTGTGATGTCATATGCTCTTCTGTGACTGCAGGTTGTATGTGCAGCACAGGTAAGATGACAGCCAGCCATTCAATGAAACCCATGTTGTCCAAGGACCAGCAACAAGTTCTGTAAAGAGAAAAAAACTTGCATTCTACTCCAGGAGCCAGAAAATTCCACACCCTTCCAAACCAAACTCCCACATGCCAACCCCTTCCACTGTCCATTCTGGAGCTCTCCTCTCCCTTGCTCTCATGCCCCAGGAGCATGGGAAAAAACTTTGGATTTACTTGAGTGGGATCAAAACCAGGGTAGCAGTAATTTGTAGAGAAAAGAATGATGGACAGTCCAATGGTTAGGACATTCTGCAAATAATCTCAATGCAAAGAATGTTGAGTGGATGTTCTGCAAACAAAAATACTGCAAGTTTGAAAACTGAAGGATGATGGTTTTTTCTCTGAGCAAATATTATCTGTGGATTCACAGATCCTGTTCACCACAACCTCTTAGCATTCCCTATAACTGCCTGTCCAAGGAACTAGGAGATTCCCTTATTAGGGAAAGACTTTTCCCCAGAAAACCACCTTTTCCAAACACTCACTTACCTGAGGTCAAAGCAAGGTCCAGAACCTCTATGGGGCCATGCATTTGTCCCAAATGTTCGGATTATACTCCAGTAAAAAGCAAGGAGGAATGAAAAGAAAGAGACAGGTCTGAGAATTCTGTGAGGGTGAAAGCTTGGTGTTCATGTGAGACGGATTCCTTCAATTTCCTTTGGTCAGAAAGATCAGAGCATAAATATTTCCCACCATTGACTTCTTCTTTTACCGCCACATTCCTCCATGGTTCCCTTGGATAATTATCTGCTAATTTAGGAGTTATAGCTCGCTTTTCACTTAAAGAGACATGTATAAACGTTTGTCTCTTCCTGACTATCTGGATATACAGATTTGACCTGCAACAATGGTTTCTGACTTGATTGTTTGACAAAGCCATCTACAGAATTTGATAGAAATTATTTGGCTCTGCATTAGGGTGCTTTTTATGCAAAGTGTATCATGTATTCAGGCCCACAGGATGTGTAGTTATCTACCTTAAGGAGACTCTTCAGATTTTCCCAACCCTAAAGTATCTCAACCTTTCCTATTCTGTTCAATCAAGTGAACACAAAATGGTTGGAAAATTCTAAGATTTAATTGAAAGCCAAATCTAAAGAGAATATTCAGCAGCAGCTGCAGTAACAAAAAAAGTGATTCATGAAAGATCTAGAATTATTCAGTTTCTATATTCCTGAAATTGAGACAACACTGAGGACGGCAGAGGTTCTAACATTCTCATTAATATACTGGCAAGTGTATTGCATCCACAAGTTTCACAAAATTAAAATGCTCACCAGAGTCTATAATTAATTCTTCTCCATTTTTTGGTTTTTGATGTTCAAGTTGAGCACATATTGGAACTTCATGTTTGCCTTTCAGTAGGGAATAGCATCCAAATATCACACACAATCTCCAGTGTTTTCAAAGGAGATGCATTCTGCGATGCAGTTCACTATCTCTGCAAAAGAAGTGGCTTCTACATTTCATTGTCCAACACAGCCACAATATCAACTTGAGAATCAAGAGATGTAGAAAATACACAGTGCCATGTGACCCTAGCTATACACAGTTTATTGTGCTTTGCATGTTTATAAGACATCATTTATTAAAGACTTGTATGGATTGGTATTGAATGCATAAGTTAACTTCCACAGATATCATTCAGCAGTCACAGGGCTTATGTAAATCATGGATTCTGTGTATAACACGACATCCATGTTCATTACTAATGAAGCATTTTTTTGGACTTTTGTTCATTTTGAGTGATGTCTTAAGAGACATTCCTGTGTAGGGATGTGTGAAGGATAGTAGTCTCTGATTTTGATCAAGGAAATAAGAATTATTTGATTATGATGTCAGTCCATGGTGACCTAAGGAAGCCTGTTCAAAATAATCCTGTCAAAGAAATTAAATCAGAGACATTATTTACATGACAGGTTGTGTGTGGATGCCTGTAATTACTGCAAGGTCTTGAAATATTGAAATATTGTAGGATCTCCTTTTCTTGTGCCACAGGTTCTTTCAAACATTTCAAACTTCTGTTGCTTTCTCTGTTTTTCATGTTAGAATTTCCCACATTTTGTGTCTTCATTGTCTCAGAATTTTTTTGTTTAGAGTTGTGATATTGTGTTGCACTCTTTATTTCCAGGGGCATCAATCAGTGTCCAAAAGCAAATTTGTACTCTTGCAAATTGAAAGGCTTGGGTGTACTTGCTGTGGAGAAGGAAGGCCTATATGAACAAGTAATTGCCAGGAAAGCTAAATCTGCATATGCTTAATAAGTTATCCCTTGTAAATTTAATGATAATGGTCACATTGTGGAGGGCTTTTATGTCCTCAAAAATTGCACTTGTGATCAGTAACTCTCCTTGATACAGAAAGATCTGGCCCCTACTTCTTGCTGTATTTACATAGCAATTTGCAGCTGAAGAAAGTTCCTGGAATGTTTGTGGAGACCACTCACAAGAAAAATCCTCCTTCAGAGTCCCTTCACAGAAGTTCATTTTGCTCTCCAACACTCTTTTGCACCTCTCTTGGTGACCCACCTGTTCTCAGACACCCCCACATCTTTTCTGCTCCAATATACCTTGTGGGGACAAGATTCATGCAGGAGTCCCCATTCCCAGGAAATCTTAAGATTTCACAAGAAATATACTTTATTCCTCCCTGTGTGAATAATCAACATCCACCTTGTCTACCATTCCTCTGTTACAGACGGATACGTGTTACAATTTTGTGT
>JAJEJO010042709.1:19055-36610 GCA_020662805.1 Glaucomys volans | reverse complement strand
CTTAAAACCCTCTTGCAACGTCTTAAAGCCCTCTTGCAAACAACCTACCGCCCTACTTGACACGTCCTACATTCCTCCTATACACTTCATAAAGCCATCCTCCACACATCCTAGAGCCCTCCTTCACACATCCTCCACTCTCCTGCAAAGTCCTACAACCCTCCTACACACGTTCAAAAGCCCTCCTACACACGTCCTACAGACCTCATGCACACGTCCTACATCCAGCCTGCACACTTCACACATACCTCCTCCTCACATCTTTGAGTCCTCCTTCACAAGACCTAGAGCATTCTTTCACACGTCCTAGAACCCTCCTGCTCATGTACTAGAGTCCTATTTCACATGTCCTTCAGCCCTCCTTCAAAGGTCCTACAGCCCTCCTAACCATATCCCAGAATCCTCCTACACTCGACCTAGAGCCCTACCACACATGTCCTAGAGCCCTCCTTCACAAGTCCTACAGCCCTCCTGCACACGTCCTAGATCCTCCTACACACAACAAAGAGCACTCCTACTCAGATCCTAGAGTCCTCCTGCACATGTCATGAAGCCCACATACACACATCTAGAGCCCTCTTTCACCCGTCCTATATACCTCCTGCACAAGTTCTAGATCCTTAGTACACAAGTCCTGCAGCCCTCCTATGCATGTCCTAGACCCTCCTACACACGTCCTAGAGCTCTCCTACTTACGTCCTGGAGCACTCCTACACACGTCCTAGACCCCTCCTGCACACGTCTTAGAAACCTCCTGCACACGTCCTACAGACCTCCTGCACATGTCCCAGAGCCCTCCTGATCACATCCTAGAGCTCTCATTCCCGTTGTACAACCGTCATAAACACGTTTTAGCACCCTACTACACACATCTTAGATCCCTCCTATACACATACTAGAGCACTCCTACACACGTGCTACAGACTGCCTACACACCTCTTTCAGCCCTCCTGCACATGTCAAGTGCCATCGTGCACACATCATAGATCCCTTCTGCAAACGACCTGGAGCCCTCCTACACATGTCCTAGAGCCCTCCTTCACAAATCCTACAGTCCTGGTACACATGTAATTGAGCCCTCCTACACACTTCCTAGATCCCTCCTAAACAGGCATTAGACCCCTCCCACACACATCCTAGTGATCTCCTGCACACATCCTGCAGCTCTCCTTCACACGTCTTACATCCCTTCTGCACATGTCCTAGAGCCTTAATTCACAAGTCCTGCAGCCCTCTAACGAACATCCTAGAAACCTCCTAAACAAATACTAGAGCCCTCCTACACACATTCTGGAGCACGACTACACACTTCCTAGAGCTCTCCTGCACACATCCTACAACCCTCCTGCACATGTCCTACAGACCTCCTGCACACACCCTACAGCCCGCCCCACATCCCTGAGCCCTCCTACACACATCCTGGAGCGCTACTACACATGTCCTAGTCCCCTCCTCTACATGTCCTACAACCCTCCTGCAAAGGTCCTAGAGACCTCTGCACACATCAGAGAGTCCTCCTAAACACGTCCTAGAGACATCCTTAACATGCCGAACAGCCCTTTTGCAATCATCCTAGATCCATTCTACACACATCCTAGAACCCTCCTACAAAGATCCTAAATCCCTCCCGCACGTGTCATAAAGCCCTCGTACACACATGCTAGAGGCCTCCTTCCCACGTCCTACAGCCCTCCTGCACACGTATTAGAGCCCTCCTGCACATGTCCTGGAGCACTCCTACACACAACCTAGAGCTCTCCTTCACACGTCCTACAGCCCTCCAGCACACATCCTAAATCCTCTTTCACAAAACCAAGAGCCCTCTTACACATGTCCTACAGTGTTTCTGCACATGTCATAAACCTCTCATACACTCGTGCTAGAGCCCTCCTTCACCCATCCTACATCCCTCCGGCACCCATCCTAGAGCCTTAATTCACAAGTCCTGCCGCCGTCCTATGCACGTCCTAACACCCTCCTAAACACATCCTAGAGACCTCCTACACACGTCCTGGAGCACTCCTACACATATCCTACAGCTCTCCTGCACACATCCTACACCCCCCTGCTCACGTCTTACAGACCTCCTGAAAACGTCCCACAGCGCTCCTCCACATGTCACTGAGGCCTCCTACCCAGGTCCTAGAGCCCTCCTGCACACAACTTAAAGCCCTCTTGCACACGTCATAAAGCCCTCTTGCACATGACCTAGAGCCCTACTTGACACGTGCTACATTCCTCCTATCCACATCATAATGCCCTCCTTCACACGTCCTATAGCCCTCCGAAAAACATCCTAGAGCCCTCCTACACACATCCTACAGCCCTCCTACACATGTCCCAGAGCCCTCCTACACATGTACTAGAGCCCTCCAACCCACTTCCTAGAGCCCTCCTGCACACGTTTTACAGGCATCCTGCAAACGTCCTAGATCCCTCCTGCACACGTCACAGAGCCATCCTCCACACGTCCTAGAGCCCTCCTTCACACATCCTCCACCCTCCTGCAAAGGTCCTACAACCCTCCTACACACGTCCTAAAGCCCTCCTACACACGTCCTACAGCACTCATGCACACGTCCTACATCCGGCCTGCACAATTCACACATACCTCCTGCTCCAATCTTTGAGTCCTCCTTCACAAGACCTAAAGCCCTCTTTCACACGTCCTACAACGCTCCTGCACACGTCCTAGAGTCCTACTTCACATGTCCTTCAGCCCTCCATCAAATGTCCTACAGCCCTCCTACACACGTCCTACTGCCCTCCTAAACATGTCCTACAGCCCTCCATTACACGTCCAACAACCTCCTGCACACTTCCTAGATCCTCCGACACACAACCAAGAGCCCTCCTACACAGGCCCTAGAGTCCTCCTGCACATGTCATAAAGCCCTCGTACACACATGCTAGAGCCCTCTTTCACCCATCCTACATCCCTCCTGCAAACGTCATAGACCCTTAATTCACAAGTCATGCAGCCCTCCTACGCATGTCCTAGACCCTCCTACACACCTCCTGGATGACTACTACACACGTCCTAGCCCCCTCCTGCACATGTCCTACAGCCCTTCTGCACATCCTACAGACCACCTGCACACATTCTACAGTCCCCATTACACGTCCCTGAGACCTCCTACACACATCCTAGAGCCCTCCTGCACACGTCGTAAAACCCTCTTGCACACGTCTTAAAGCCCTCTTGCAAACAACCTAGAGCCCTACTTGACACGTCCTGCATTCCTCCTATACACTTCATAATGCCCTCCTCCACACGTCCTAGAGTCCTACTTCACACATCCTCCACTCTCCTGCAAAGCCCTACAACCCTCCTACACACGGTCAAAAGCCCTCCTACACACGTGCTACAGCCCTCATGCACACGTCCTACATCCGTCCTGCACAATTCACACATACCTCCTGCTCACGTCTTTGAGTCCTCCATCACAAGACCTAGAGCACTCTTTCACTCATCCTAGATCCTCCTAAACACAACAAATAGCACTCCTACACAGATCCTAGAGCCCTCCTGCACATGTCAAAAAGCCCACGTACACACATCTAGAGCCCTCTTTCACGCGTACTACATCCGTCCTGCACAAGTTCTAGATCCTTAATTCACAAGTCCTGCAGCCCTCCTATGCATGTTTTACACCCTCCTACACACGTCCTAGAGCATTGCTACATACGTCCTGAAGCACTCCTACACACGTCCTAGTCCCCTCTTGCACACGTCTTAGAACCCTCCTGCACACGTCCTACAGACCTCCTGCACATGTCCCAGAGCCCTCCACACGTTTTAGCACCCTACTACACACATCTTAGATCCCTCCTATACACATACCAGAGCACTCCTACACACGTGCTACAGACCGCCTACACATCTCTTTCAGCCCTCCTGCACATGTCAAGAGCCATCGTGCACACATCATAGAGCCCTTCTGCAAACGACCTGGAGCCCTCCTACACACGCCCTAGAGCCCTCCTGCACATGCCATAAAGCTCTCCTGCACCCATCCTAGAGTTCTCATGAACACGAACTAGAGTCCTCTAGCACACGTCCTTGAGCCCTCCTTCACAAATCCTACTGCCCTGCACATGTCTTAAAACGCTCTTGCACACGTCTAAAAGCCCTCTTGCAAACAACCTAGAGCCCTACTTGACACGTCCTACATTCCTCCTATTTACTTCATACAGCCCTCCTCCACACATCCTAGAGCCCTCCTTCACACATCCTCCACTCTCCTGCAAAGTCCTACAACCCTCCTACACAACTTCAAATCCCTCCTACACACGTCCTACAGCCCTCATGCACAGGTCCTACATCCAGCCTGCACAATTCACACATACCTCCTGCTCACATCTTTGAGTCGTCCTTCACAAGTCATATAGCACTCTTTCACACATCCTAACACCCTCCTGCACACGTCCTATTGTCCTACTTCACATGTCATTCAGCCCTACTTCAAAAGTCCTACAGCCCTTGTACACATGTAATGGAGCCCTCCTACACACTTCTTAGATCCCTCCTAAACACGTATTAGAGCCCTCCCACACACATCCTAGTGATCTCCTGCACACGTCCTGCAGGTCTCCTTCACACGTCTTACATCCCTTTTGCACATGTCCTAGATCCTTAATTCACAATCCTGCAACCCTCTAACGCACGTCTGAGAACCCTCCTACACACATACTAGAGCCCTCCTACACACATCTTGGAGCACGACTACACACGTCCTAGAGCTCTCCTGCACACGTCCTACAACCCTCCTGCACATGTCCTACAGAACTCTTGCACACACCCTACAGCCCGCCCCACATCCCTGAGCCCTCCTACACACATCCTAGAGCCCTCCTACACACGTCCTAGTGCCCTCCTGTACATGTCCTACAACCCTCCTGTAAAGGTGCTAGAGACCTCTGCACACATCAGAGAGCCCTCATAACACGTCCTAGAGACATCATTAACATGTCTGACAGCCCTTCTGCAATCATCCCAGATCCCTTCTACACAAATCCTTGAGCCCTCCAACACAGATCCTAGATCCCTCCCACACGTGTCATAAAGCCCTCGTACACACGTGCTAGAGGCCTCCTTCCCATGTCCTACAGCCCTCCTGCACACGAATTAGAGCCCTCCTGCACATGTCCTGGAGCACTCCTACACACATCCTAGAGCTCTCCTTCACACGTCCTACAGCCCTCCAGCACACATCCTAAATCCTCCATCACATAACCAAGAGCCCTCCTACACATGTCCTAGAGTGCTTCTGCACATGTCATAAACCTTATAGCCTGGTGCTAGGGCCCTCCTTCACTCATCCTACATCCCGCCGGTGACATCCTATAGCCTTAATTCACAAGTCCTGCCGACCTCCTACGCACTTCCTAGAACCCTCCAAAACACATCCTAGAGACCTCCTACACACGTCCTTGAGGACTCCTACACATATCCTACAGCTCTCCTGCACACATCCTACACCCCCCTGCACACGTCTTACAGACCTCCTGAACACGTCCCACAGCCCTCCTCTACATGTTCCAGAGGTCTCCTACACAGGTCTTAGAGCCCTCCTGCAAACATCTTAAAGCCCTATTGCACACGTCTTAAAGCCCTCTTGCACATGACCTAGAGCCCTACTTGACACGTGCTACATTCCTCCTATACACATCATAATGCCCTCCTACACACATCCTATAGCCCTCGGACAAACATCCTAGAGCCCTCCTACACACATCTTACAGCCCTCCTACACATGTCCCAGAGACCTCCTACACATGTCCTAGACCCCTCCTAAACATGTGCTAGAGCCCTCCAACCCACTTCCTAGAGCCCTCCTGCACACGTTTTACAGCCATCCTGCAAACGTCCTAGATCCCTCCTGCACACGTCACAGAGGCCTCCTCCACACGTCCTAGAGCCCTCCTCCACACATCCTCCACACTCCTGCAAAGGTCCTACAAACCTCCTACACACGTCCTAAAGCCCTCCTACACACGTCGTACAGCCCTCATGCACAGGTCCTACATCCGTCCTGCACAATTCACACATACCTCCTACTCACATATTTGAGTCCTCCTTCACAAGACCTAGAGCCCTCTTTCACACGTCCTACAACCCTCCTGCACACGTCGTATAGTCCTACTTCACACGTCTTTCAGCTCTCCATCAAAAGTCCTACAGCACTCCTACACACATCCTAGAGCACTCCTACACATGTCCTACAGCCCTCCATTACACGTCCTACAACCTCCTGCACACGTCCTAGATCCTCCGAGACACAACGAGCCCTCCTACAGAGGCCCTAGAGTCCTCCTGCACATGTCATAAAGCCCTCGTACACACATTCTAGAGCCCTCTTTCAGCCATCCTATATCCTTCCTGCACACGTCCTAGACCCTTAATTCACAAGTTCTGCAGCCCTCCTACGCATGTCCTAGACCCTCCTACACACGACCTAGAGCCCTCCTACAAATATTCTGGAGCACTCCTAAACACGTCCTAGACCCATCCTGCACAGGTCCTACATCCCTCGTGCACATCCTACAGAGCTCCTGCACACATTCTGCAGTCCTGCTATACACATCCCTGAGCCCTCCTACACACATCCTAGAGACCTCCTGCACACGTCTTAAAACCCTCCTGCAAACGTCTTAAAGCCCTCTTGCAAACAACCTAGAGCCCTATTGACACGTCCTACATTCCTCCTATACACTTCATAAAGCCCTCCTCCACACATCCTAGAGCCCTCTTTCACACATCCTCCACTCTCCTGCAAAGTCCTACAACCCTCCTACACACTTTCTAAAGCCCTCCTACACAAGTCCTACAGCCCTCATGCACAGGTCCTACATCCGGCCTGCACAATTCACACATACCTCCTGCTCACATCTTTGAGTCTTCCTTCACAAGACCTAGAGCCCTCTCTCACATGTCCTACAACCATCCTGCACACGTCCTAGAGTCCTACTTCACACGTCTTTCAGCCCTCCATCAAAAGTCCTACAGCCCTCCTACACACATCCTAGAGCACTCTTACACATGTCCTACAGCCCTCCATTACACGTCCTACAACCTCCTTCACATGTCCTAGATCCTCCGACACACAACCAAGAGCCCTCCTACACAGGCTCTTGAGTCGTCCTGCACATGTCATAAAGCCCTCGTACACACATGCTAGAGCCCTTTTTCAGCGGTCTTACATCCCTCCTGCACACGTCGTAGACCCTTAATTCACAAGTCCTGCAGCCCTCCTACGCATGTCCTAGACCCTCCTACACACGTCCTAGAGCTCTCCTACATACGTCCTGGAGCACTCCTACACACGTCCTAGACCCCTCCTGCACATGTCTTAGAACCCGCCAGCACACGTCCTACAGACCTCCTGCACATGTCCCAGAGCCCTCCTCAACACATCCTAGATCTCCCATTCACGTTGTACAGACGTCCTACACACGTTTTATCAACCTGCTACACACATCGTCGATGCCTCCTATACAGATACTAGAGCACTCCTACACACGTGCTACAGACCCCCTACACACCTCTTTCAGCCCTCCTGAACATGTCAAGAGCCATCGTGCACACATCAGACAGCCCTTCCGCAAACGACCTGGAGCCCTCGTACTCTCGTCCTAGAGCGCTCCTGCACATGACATTACGCTCTCCTGCACACATCCTAGAGTTCTCCTGAACATGATCTACAGTCCTCTAGCACACGTCCTTGAGCCCTCCTTCACAAATCCTACAGCCCTGGTACACATGTAATTGAGCCCTCCTACACACTTCCTAGATCCCTCCTAAACACGTATTAGAGCCCTCCCACACACATCCTTGTGATCTCCTGCACACATCCTGCAGCTCTCCTTCACACGTCTTACATCCCTTCTGCACATGTCCTAGAGCCTTAATTCACAAGTCATGGAGCCCTCTAACTCACGTCCTAGAACCCTCCTGTACACATAATAGAGCCCTCCTACACACATCCTGGAGCACGACTACACACGTCCTAGAGCTCTCCGGCACACGTCCTACAACCCTCCTGCACATGTCTTACAGACCTCCAGCACACACCCTACAGCCTGCCCCACATCCCTGAGCCCTCCTACACACATCCTGGAGCCCTCCTACACACGTCCTAGTGCCCTCCGGTACATGTCCTACAACCCTCATGCAAAGGTGCTAGAGACCACTGCACACAGCAGAGAGCCCTCCTAAACACGTCCTAGAGACATCCTTAATATGTCTGACAGCCCTTCGGCAATCATCCTAGATCCCTCTACACACATCCTAGAGCCTTGCTACACAGATCCTAGTTCCCTCCCGCACTTGTCATAAAGCCCTCGTACACACGTGCTAAAGGCTTCCTTCCCACGTCCATCAGCCGTCCTGCACACGAATTAGAGCCCTCCTGCACATGTGCTGGAACACTCCTACACACATCCTAGAGCTCTCCTTCACACATCCTACAGCCCTCCAGGACACATCCTAAATCCTCCTTCACACAACCAATAGCCCTCCTACACATGTCCTAGAGGGCTTCTGCACATGTCATAAACCTCTCATACACTCTTGCTAGAGCCCTCCTTCACCCATCCTACATCCCTCCAGCACACATCCTAGAGCCTTAATTCACAAGTCCTGCCGCCCTCCTACGCACGTCCTAGAACCCTCCTAAACACATCCTAGAGACCTCCAACACACGTCCTGGGGCACTCCTACACATATACTACAGCTCTCCTGCACACATCCTACACTCCCTTCACACGTCTTACAGACCTACTGAACACGTCCCACAGCCCTCCTCCACATGTCCCTGAGGCATCCTACACAGTCCTAGAGCCCTCCTGCAAACATCTTAAAGCCCTCTTGCACACGCCTTAAAGCCCTCTTGCACAAGACCTAGAGCCCTACTGGACACATGCTACATTCCTCCTATACACGCCATAAAGCCCTCCTACACACGTCCTATAGCCCTCCGAATAACGTCCTAGAGCCCTACTACACACATCCTACAGCCCTCCTACACATATTCCAGAGCCCTCCTACACATGTCCTATAGGCCTCCTACACTTGTGCTAGAGCACTCCAACCCACTTCCTAGAGCCCTCCTGCACACGTTTTACAGCCATCCTGCAAACGTCTTAGATCCCTCCTGCACACGTCACAGAGCCCTCCTCCACATGTCCTAGAGCCCTCCTTCACACATCCTCCACTCTCCTGCAAAGGTCCTACAACCCTCCTACACACGTATTAAAGCCCTCCTACGTACGTCCTACAGCCCTCATGCACACGTCCTACATACGGCCTGCACAATTCACACATGCCTCCTGCTCACATCTTTGAGTCCTCCTTCACAAGACCTAGAGCCCTCTTTCACATGTCCTACAACCCTCCTGCACACGTCCTAGAGTCCTACTTCACATGTCCTTCAGCCCTCCATCAAAAGTCCTACAGCCCTCCTACACACGTCCTAGAGCCCTCCTACACATGTCCTACATCCCTCCATTACATGTCCTACAAACTCCTGCACACGTCCTAGATACTCCTACACACAGCAAAGAGCACTCCTACACAGATCCTAGAGTCCTCCTGCACATGTCATAAAGCCCACGTACACACATTTAGAGCCCTCTTTCAGCCGTCCTATATCCCTCCTGCCCACGTCCTAGACCCTTAATTCACAAGCCTTGCAGCCCTCCTACGCATGTCCTAGACCGTCCTACACACGTCCTAGAGCCCTCCTACAAACGTCCTGGAGCACTCCTACACACATTCTAGAGCCCTCCTGCACATGTCCTACAGCCCTCGTGCACATCCTACAGACCACCTGCACACAATCTACAGTGCTCCTATACACGTCCCAGAGCCCTCCTACACACATCCTAGAGCCCTCATGCAGACGTCTTAAAACCCTCTTGCACACGTCTTAAAGCCCTCTTGCAAACAGCCTAGAGCCCTACTTGACACGTCCTACATTCCTCCTATACACTTCATAAAGCCCTCCTCCACACATCCTAGAGCCCACCTTCACACATCCTCCACTGTCCTGCAAAGTCCTACATCCCTCCTGTACACGTTCAAGAGCCCTCCTTCACACGTCCTACAGACCTCATGCACACGTCCTACATCCGGCCTGCACAATTCACACATACCTCCTGCTCACATCTTTGAGTCCTCCTTCACAAGACCTAGAGCACTCTTTCACACGTCCTTCAACCCTCATGCACACGTCCTAGAGTCCTACTTCACACGTCCTTCAGCCCTCCTTCAAAAGTCCTACAGCCCTCCTAACCATATCACAGAATCCTACTCACCACCTAGAGTCCTACCAGATGTGTTCTAGAGCCCTCCTTCCAAGTCCTACAACCCTCCTGCACATGTCCTAGATCATCCTACACACAACAAAGAACACTCCTACACAGATCCTAGAGTCCTCCTGCACATGTCATAAAGAACACGTACACACATCTAGAGCCCTCTTTCACCCATCCTATATCCCTCCTGCACAAGTTTTAGATCCTTAATTCACAAGTCCTGCAGCCCTCCTATGCATGTCCTAGACCCTCCTAAACAGGTCCTAGAGCTCTCCTACATACGACCTGGAGCACTCCTACACACGTCCTAGACCCCTCCTGCACACGTCTTAGAACCCTCCTGCACACGTCCTACAGACCTCCTGCACATGTTCCAGAGCCCTCCTCAACACATCGTAGAGCTCTCATTCACGTTGTACAGCCATCCTACATACGTTTTTGCACCCTACTACACACATCTTAGATCCCTCCTATACACATACTAGAGCACTCCTACACACGTGCTACAGACCGCCTACACACCTCTTTCAGCCCTCCTCCACATGTCAAGAGCCATCGTGCACACATCATAGAGCCCTTCTGCAAACGACCTGGAGCCCTCCTACACACGTCCTAGAGCCCCCCTGCACATGACATAAAGCTCTCCTGCACACATCCTAGAGTTCTCCTGAACACGACCTACAGACCTCTAGCACACGTCCTTGAGCCCTCCTTCCCAAATCCTACAGCCCTGGTACACATGTAATTGAGCCCTACTACACACTTCCTAGATCCCTCCTGAACATGTATTAGAGCTCTCCCGCACACATCCTAGTGATCTCCTGCACACATTGTGCAGTTATCCTTCACACGTCTTACATCCCTTCTGTACATGTCCTAGAGCCTTAATTCACAAGTCCTGCAGCCCTCTAACACACGTCCTAGAACACTCCTACACACATACTAGAGCCCTCCTACACACATCCTGGAGCACGACTACACACGTCCTAGAGCTCTCCTGCACACGTCCTACAACCCTCCTGCACATGTCCTACAGACCTCCTGCACACACAACTACAGCCCGCCCCACATCCCGGAGACCTCCTACACACATCCTGGAGCCCTCCTACACACGTCCTATTGCCCTCCTGTTCATATCCTACAACCCTCCTGCAACGGTGCTAGAGGCATCCGCACACATCAGAGATCCCTCCTAAACACGTCCTAGGAACATCCATAACATGTCTGGCAGCCCTTCTGCAATCATCCCAGATCCCTTCTACACACATCCTAGAGTCCTCCGACACAGATCCTAGATCCCTCCCGCACGTGTCATAAAGCCCTCGTACACACGTGCTAGAGGACCCTTCCCACGTCCTACAGCCCTCCTGCACACGAATTAGAGCCCTCCTGCACATGTCCTTGAGCACTCCTACACACATCTTAGAGCTCTCCTTCACACGTCTTACAGCCCTCCAGAACACATCCTACATCCTCCTTCACAAAACCAAAAGCCCTCCTACACATGTCCTAGAGTGCTTCTGCACAGGTCATAAACCTCTCAAACACTCCTGCTAGAACCCTCTTTCACCCATCCCTCATCCCTCTGGCACATATCCTAGAGCCTTAATTCACAAGTCCTGCCACCGTCCTACGCACATCCTAGACCCTAGTAAACACATCCTAGAGACCTCCTACACATGTCCTGGAGCACACCTACACATATCCTACTGCTCTCCTGCACACATCCTACACCCCCCCTGCACACGTCTTACAACCTCCTGAACACGTCCCACAGCCCTCGTCCACATGTCCCTGAGGCCTCCTACACAGGTCCTAGAGCCCTCCTGCAAACATCTTAAAGCCCTCTTGCACACGTCTTAAAGCCCTCTTGCACATGACCTAGAGCCCTACTTGACACGTGGTACATTCCTCCTATACACGTCTTAAAGCCGTCCTACACATGTCCGATAGGCCTCCGAAAAACCTCCTAGAGCCCTCCTACACACATCCTACAGGCCTCCTACACATGCCCTAGAGCCCTCCTACACATGTGCTACAGCCCTCCAACCCAATTACTAGAGCCCTCCTGCACACGTTTTACAGCCATCCTGCAAATGTCCTAGATCCCTCCTGCACACGTCAGAGAGCCCTCCTCCACACGTCCTAGAGCCCTGCTTCTCACATCCTACACTGTCCTGCAACGGTCCTACAACCCTCCTACTCACGTCCTAAAGCCCTCCATCAAAAGTCCTACAGCCCTCCTACACACGTCCTACAGCCCTCCAATTCAAGTACTACCACCTCCTGCACACGTCCTAGATCCTCCGACACACAACCAAGAGCACTCCAACACCGGCCCTAGAGTCCTCCTGCACATGTCATAAAGCCCTTGTACACACATGCTAGAGCCCTCTTTCAGCTGTCCTACATCCCACCTGCACACGTCCTAGACCCTTAATTCACAAGTCCTGTAGCCCTCCTACGCATGTCCTAGACCCTCCTACACACATCCTTGAGCCCTCCTACAAACGTCCTTGAGCACTCCTACACACGTCCTAGACGCTTCCTGTACATGTCCTACAGCCCTCGTGCACATCCTAAGGACCACCTGCACACATTCTACAGTCCTCCTATACACGTCACTGAGCCCTCCTAGACACATCGTAGAGCCCTCCTGCACACGTCTTAAAACCCTCTTGCACAAGTCTTAAAGCCCTCTTGCAAACAACCTAGAGCCCTACTTGACACATCCTACATTCCTCCTATACACTTCATAAAGCCCTCCTCAACACATCAGAGAGCCCTCCTTCAATCATCCTCCACTCTCCTGCAAAGTCCTACAACCCTCCTACACAGATTCAAGAGACCTCCTACACACGTCCTACAGCCCTCATGCACACGTCCTACATCCGGTCTGCACAATTCACACATACGTCCTGCTCACATCTTTGAGTCCTCCTTCACAACACCTAGAGCACTCTTTCACATGTCCTACAACCCTCCTGCACACGTCCTAGAGTCCTAATTCACATGTCCTTCATCCCTCTTTCAAAAGTCCTAGAGCCCTCCTAAACATACCCAGAATCCTCCTACACACGACCTAGAGCCGTACCACACATGTCCCAGAGCCCTCCTTCACAAGTCCTATAGACCTCCTGCACACGTCCTAGATCCTCCTACACACAACAAAGAGCACTCCTACACAGATCCTAGAGTCCTCCTGCACATGTCATAAAGCCCACATACACACATCTAGAGCCCTCTTTCACACGTCCTACAACCCTCCTGCACAAGTTCTAGATCCTTAATACACAAGTCCTGCAGCCCTCCTATGCATGTCCTAGATCCTCCTACACACGTCCTAGATCTCTCCTACATACGTACTGGAACACTCCTACACACGTCTTAGACCCCTCCTGCACACGTCTTAGAACCCTCCTGCACACGTCCTACAGATCTCCTGCACATGTCCCAGAGCCCTCCTCAACACATTGTAGAGCTCTCATTCACGTTGTACAGCCGTCCTAAACACGTTTTAGCACCCTACTACACACATCTTAGATCCCTCCTATACACATATTAGAGCACTCCTACACACGTGCTACAGACCGCCTACACACCTCTTTCAGCCCTCCTGCACATATCAAGAGCCATCGTGCACACATCATAGAGCCCTTCTGCAAACAACCTGGAGCCCTCCTATATACGTCCTAGAGCCCTCCTGCACATGACATAAAGCTCTCCTGCACACATCCTAGAGTTCTCCTGAACACAACCTACAATCCTCTAGCACACTTCCTGAGCCCTCCTTCACTAATCCTACAGACCTGGTACATATGTAATTGAGCCCTCCTACACACTTCCTAGATCCCTCCTAAACACATATTAGAGCCCTCCCACACACATCCTAGTGATCTCCTGCATACGTCCTGCAGCGCTCCTTCACACGTCTTACATGCTTCTGCACATGTCCTAGAGTTTTAACTCACAAGTCCTGCAGCCCTATAACGCACGTCCTAGAACCCTCCTACACACATACTAGAGCCCTCCTACACACATCCTGGAGCACGACGACACACGTCCTAGAGCTCTCCTGCACACGTCCTTCAACCCTCCTGCACATGTCCTACAGACCTCCTGCACACACCCTACAGCCCGCCCCACATCCCTGAGCCCTCCTACACACATCCTGGAGCCTTCCTACACACGTCTAATGCCCTCCTGTACATGTCCTACAACCATCCTGCAAAGGTGCTAGAGACCTCTGCACACATCAGAGAGCCATCCTAAACTTGTCCTATAGACATCCTTAGCATGTCTGACAGCCCTTCTGTAATCATCCTACATCCCTTCTACACACATGCTAGAGCCCTCCTACACAGATCCTAGATCCCTCACGCACGTGTCATAAAGCCCTCGTACACACGAGCTAGAGGCCTCCTTCCCACGTCCTACAGCCCTCCTGCACACGAATTAGAGCCCTCCTGCACATGTCCTGGAGCACTCCTACACACATCCTAGAGCTCTCCTTCACACGTCCTACAGCCCTCCAGCACACATCCTAAACCCTCCTTCACACAACCAAGAGCCCTCCTACACATGTCGTAGAGTGCTTCTGCACATGTCATAAACCTCTCATACACTTGTGCTAGAGCCCTCCTTCAACCATCCTACATCCCTCCGGCAATCATCCTAGACCCTTAATTCACAAGTCCTACCGCCCTCCTACGCACCTCCTAGAACCCTCCTAAACACATCCTAGAGACCTCCTACACACGTCCTGGAGCACTCCTACACATAACCTACAGCTCTCCTGCACACATCCTACACCCCCTGCACACGTCTTACAGATCTCCTGAAAATGTACCACAGCCCTCCTCCACATGTCTCTGAGGCCTCCTACATAGGTCCTAGAGCCCTCCTTCACACATCTTAAAGCCCTCTTGCACACGTCTTAAAGCCCTCTTGCACATGACCTAGAGCCCTACTTGACACGTGCTACATTCCTCATATACACCTCATTAAGCCCTCCTACACACATCCTACAGCCCTCCTACACATGTCCCAGAGCCAACCTACACATGCCCTAGAGCCCTCCAACCCACTTCCTAGAGCCCTCGTGCACATGTTTTACAGCCATCCTGCAAACGTCCTATATCCCTCCTGCCTACGTCACAGAGCCCTCTTCCACACATCCTAGAGTCCTCCTTCACACATCCTTCATCCTCCTGCAAAGGTCCTACAACCTCCTACACATGTCCTAAATCCCTCCTACACACGTCCTACAGCCCTCATGCACACGTCCTACATCCGGCCTGCACAATTCACACATACCTCCTGCTCACCTCTTTGAGTCCTCCTTCATAAGTCCTAGAGCACTCTTTCACACGTCCTACAACCCTCCTGCACACCTCCTAGAGTCCTACTTCACACGTCCGTCATCCCTCCATCAAAAGTCCTACAGCCTTCCTACACACGTCCTAGAGCCCTCCTACACATGTCCTACACCCCTCCATTACACGTCCTACAACCTCCTGCACACGTTCTAGATCCTCCGACACACAACCAAGAGCCCACTTACACATGTCCTACAGTTCTTCTGCACATGTCACAAACCTCTCGTACACTCGTGCTGGAGACCTCCTTCACCCATCCTACATCCCTCCGGCACACATCCTAGAGCCTTAATTCACAAGTACTGCCGCCCTACTACACACATCATAGCACCCTCCTAAACACAGCCTAGAGACCTCCTACACATGTCCTGGAGCACTTCTACACATATCATACAGCTCTCCTGCACACATCCTACACCCCCCTGCACACATCCTACAGACCTCCTGAACACGTGACAAAGCCGTCCTCCACATGTCACTGAGGCCTCCTACACAGGTCCTAGAGCCCTCCTGCACACATCTTAAAGCCCTCTTGCACACGTCTTAAAGCCCTCTTGCACATGACGTAGAGCCCTACTTGACACGTGCTACATTCCTCCTATACACATCATAATGCCCTCCTACACACGTCCTATAGCCCTCCGAAAAACATCCTAGAGCCCTCCTACACACATCCTACAGAGCTCCTACACATGTCCCAGAGCCCTCCTACACATGTACTAGAGCCCTCCAACCCACTTCCTAGAGCCCTCCTGCACATGTTTTACAGCCATCCCTCAAACGTCCTAGACCCCTCCTGCACACGTCACAGAGCCCTCCTCCACACGTCCTAGAGCCCTCCTTCACACATCCTCCACCCTCCTGCAAAGGTCCTACAACCCTCCTACACACGTCATACAGCCCTCATGCACATGTCCTACATCCGGCCTGCACAATTCACACATACCTCCTGCTCACATCTTTGAGGCCTCCTTCACAAGACCTAGAGCCCTCTTTCACACGTCCTACAACCATCCTGCACACGTCCTAGTGTCCTACATCACACGTACTTCAGCCCTCCATCAAAAGTCCTAAAGCCCTCCTACACAGGTCATAGAGCCCTCCTACACATGTCCTACAGCCCTCCATTACACGTCCTACAACCTCCTGCACACGTCCTAGATCCTCCGACACACAACCAAGAGCCCTCCTACACAGGACCTAGAGTCCCTCTGCACATGTCATAAAGCCCTCATACACACATGCTAGAGCCCGCTTTCAGCCATACTACATCCCTCCTGGACACGTCCTAGACCCTTAATTCACAAGTCCTGCAGCCCTCCTACGCATGTCCTAGACCCTCCTACACATGTCCTAGAGCCCTCCTACAAACGTCCTGGAGCACTCCTACACTCGTCCTAGCCACCTCCTGCACGTGTCCTACAGCCCTTTTGCACATCCTACAGACCTCCTGCACACATTCTACAGTCCTCCTGTACACGTCCATGAGCCCTCCTACATACATCCTAGAGCCCTCCTGCACAAGTCTTAAAACCCTCTTGCAAACGTCTTAAAGCCCTCTTGCAAACAACCTAGAGCCCTACTTGACACGTCCTACATTCCTCCTATACACTTCATAAAGCCCTCCACAACACATCCTAGAGCCTTCCTTCCCACATCCTCCACTCTCCTGCAAAGTCCTACAACCCTCTTACCCATGTTCAAAAGCCCTCCTACACATGTCCTACAGCCCTCATTCACACGTCCTCCATCCGGCCTGCACAATTCACAAATACCTCCTGCTCACATCTTTGAGTCCTCCTTCACAAGACCTAGAGCACTCTTTCACACGTCCTACAGCCCTCCTGCACACGTCCTAGA
>JAJEJO010042709.1:0-19045 GCA_020662805.1 Glaucomys volans | reverse complement strand
TCCACATGTCCCTGAGGCCTCCTACACAGGTCCTAGAGCCCTCCTGCAAACATCTTAAAGCCCTCTTGCACACGTCTTAAAGCCCTCTTGCACATGACCTAGAGCCCTACTTGACACTTGTTACATTCCTCCTATACACGTCATAAAGCCCTCCTACACACGTCCTATAGCCCTCCGAAAAGCATCCTAGAGTCCTCCTACACACATCCTAGAGCCCTCCTACATATGTCCCAGAGCCCTCCTACACATGTCCTAGAGTGCTTCTTCACATGTCATAAACCTCTCATACACTCGTGCTAGAGCCCTCCTTCACCCATCCTACATCGCTCCAGCACACATCCTAGAGCCTTAATTCACGAGTCCTGCCGCCCTCCTACGCACGTCATAGGACCCTCCTAAGGACATCCTAGAGACCTCCTACCTACGTCCTGGAGCACTCCTACACATATCATACAGCTCTAATGCACACATCATACACCCCCCTGCACACGTCTTACAGACCACCTGAACACAACCCCCAGCCCTCCTCCACATGTACCTGAGGCCTCCTACACAGGTCCTACAGCCCTTCTGCACACATCTTAAAGCACGCTTGCACACGTATTAAAGCCCTCTTCCACATGACATAGAGCCCTACTGGACACGTGCTACATTCCTCCTATACACGTCATAAAGCCCTCGCACACACATCCTATAGCCCTCCGAAAAACATCCTAGAGCCCTCCTACACACATCCTACACCCCTCCTACACTTGTCCCAGAGCCCTCCTACACATGTCCTAGAGCCCTCCTACACATGTCCTAGAGCCCTCCAACCCACTTCCTAGAGCCCTCATGCACACGTATTACGGCCATCCTGCAAACGTCCTAGATACCTCCTGCACACGTCACAGAGTCCACCTCCACACATCCTAGAGAACTCCTTCACACATCCTCCACCCTCAGGCAAAGGTCCTACAACCTTCCTACACACGTCCTAAAGCCCTCCTACACACGTCCTACAGCCCTCATGCACACTTCCTACATCTGGCCTGAACAATTCACACATAACTCTTGCTCACATCTTTGAGTCCTCCTTCAAAAGACCTAGAGCCCTCTTTCACAAGTCCAACAACCCTCCTGCACACGTCCTAGAGTCCTACTTCACCCGTCCTTCAGCCCACCATCAAAAGTCCTACAGCCCTCCTACACACGTCTTAGTGCCTCCTGTACATGTCCTACAACCCTCCTGCAAAGGTGCTAGAGTCCTCTGCACACATCAGAGAGCCCTCCTAAACACGTCCTACAGACATCCTTAACATGTCTGACAGCCCTTCTGCAATCATCCTAGATCCCTTCTACACACATCCTAGAGCCCTCCTACACAGATCCTAGATCCCTCCCGCACGAGTCATAAAGCCCTTGTACACACGTGCTAGAGGCCTCCTTCCCCCGTCCTACAGCCCTCCTGCACACGAATTAGAGCCCTCCTGCATATGTACTGGAGCACTCCTACACACATCCTTGAGCTCTCCTTCACATGTCCTACAGCCCTCCAGCACACATCCTAAATCTTCCTTCACACAACCAAGAGCCCTCCTACACATGTCCTAGAGTGCTTCTGCACATGTCACAAACCTCTCATAGCCTCGTGCTAGAGCCCTCCTTCACTCATCCTACGTCCCTCCGGTAACATCCTATAGCCTTAATTCACATGTCCCGCCGCCCTCCTACGCACTTCCTAGAACCCTCCTAAACACATCCAAGAGACCTCCTACACACGTCCTGGAGCACTCCTACACATATCCTACAGCTCTCCTGCACACATCCGACACCCCCCCTGCACACGTCTTACAGACCTCCTGAACACGTCACACAGCCCTCCTCCACATGTCCCTGAGGTCTCCTACACAGGTCCTAGAGCCCTCCTGCAAACATCTTAAAGCCCTCTTGCACACGTCTTAAAGCCCTCTTGCATATGACCTAGAGCCCTACTTGACACTTGCTACATTCCTCCTGTACACGTCATAAGCCCTCCTACACATGTCCTATAGCCCTCCGAAAAACATCCTAGAGCCCTCCTACACACATCCTACAGCCCTCCTACACATGTCCCAGAGCCCTCCTACACATGTCCTAGAGCCCTCCTATACATGTGCTAGAGTCGTCCAACCCACTTCCTAGAGCCCTCCTGCACACGTTTTACAGCCATCCTGCAAACGTCCTAGATCCCTCCTGCACACGTCACAGAGCCTCCTCCACTCGTCCTAGAGCCCTGCTTCACACATCTTCCACACTCCTGCAAAGGTCCTACAACCCTCCTACACATGTCCTAACGCCCTCCTACACACATCCTACAGCCCTCATGCACACGTCCTACATCCGGCCTACACAATTCACACATACCTTCTCCTCTCATCTTTGAGTCCTCCTTCGCAAGACCTAGAGCCCACTTTCACACGTCCTACAACCCTCCTGCACACGTCCTGGAGTCCTACTACACACGTCCTTCAGCCCTCCATCAAAAGTTCTACAGCCCTCCTGCACAAGTCCTACAGCCCTCCAGTACACGTCCTACAACCTCCTGCACATGTCTTAGATCCTCCGACACACAACCAAGAGCCCTCCTACACAGGCCCTAGAGTCCTCCTGCACATGTCATAAAGCCCTCTTACACACATGCTAGAGCCCTCTTTCAGCCGTCCTACATCCGTCCTGCACACGTCCTAGACCCTTAATTCAGAAGTCCTGCAGCCCTCCTACGCATGTCCTAGACCCTCCTACACACGTCATAGTGCCCTCCTACAAACGTCCTGGAGCGCTCCTTCACACGTCCTAGACCCCTCCTGCACTTGTCCTACAGCCCTCGTGCACATGCTACAAACCACCTGCACACATTCTAAGTCCTCCTATACACATCCCTGAGCCCTCCTACACACATCCTAGAGCCCTCCTGCACACGTCTTAAAGCCCTCTTGCAAACAATCTAGAGTCCTACTTGACACGTCCTACATTCCTCCTATACACGTCATAAAGCCCTCCTCCACACATCCTAGAGCCCTCCTTCAATCATCCTCCACTCTCCTGCAAAGTCCTAGAACCCACCTACACAAGTTCAAGAGCCCTCCTACACACGTCCTACAGCCCTCATGCACGCGTCCTTAATCCGGCCTGCACAATTCACACATACATCCTGCTCACATCTTTGAGTCCTCCTTCACAAGACCTAGAGCACTCTTTCACACGTCCTACAACCCTCCTGCACTCGTCCTAGAGTCCTAATTCACACGTCCTTCAGCCCTCCTTCAAAAGTCCTACAACCCTCCTAACCATATCCCAGAATCCTCCTACACACGACCTAGAGCCCTTTCACACATGTCCTAGAGCCCTCCTTCACCAATCCTATAGCCCTCCTGCACACGTCCTAGATCCTCATACACACAACAAAGAGCACTCCTACACAGACCCTAGAGTCCTCCTGCACCTGTCATAAAGCCCACATACACACATCTAGAGCCCTCATTCAACCGTCCTACATCCCTCCTGCACAAGTTCTAGATCCTTAATTCACAAGTCCTGCAGCCCTCCTATGCATGTCCTAGACACTCCTACAAATGTCCTAGAGCTCTCCTACATACGTCCTGGAGCACTCCTACACACGTCCTAGTCCCCTCCTGCACACGTCTTAGAATCCTCATGCACACGTCCTACAGACCTCCTGCACATGTCTCAGAGCCCTCCTCAACACATCGTAGAGCTCTCATTCACATTGTACAGACGTCCTACACATGTTTTAGCACCCTATTACACACATCTTCGATCCCTCCTATACACATACTAGAGCACCCCTACACACGTGCTACAGACCGCCTACACACCTCTTTCAGCCCTAATGCACATGTCAAGAGGGATCGTGCACACATCATAGAGCCCTTCTGCAAACGACCTGGAGCCCTCCTACACACATCCTAGAGCCCTCTTGCACATGACATAAAGCTGTCCTGCACACATCCTAGAGTTCTCCTGAACACGAACTACAGTCCTCTAGCACACTTCCTTGAGCCCTCCTTCACAAATCCTACAGTCCTGCTTCACATGTAATTGAGCCCTCCTACACACTTCCTAGATCCCTCCTAAACACATATTAGAGCCCTCCCACACACATCCTAGTGATCTCCTGCACACGTCCTGCAGCTCTCCTTCACACGTCTTACATTCTTCTGTACATGTCCTAGAGCCTTAATTCACATGTCCTGCAGCCCTCTAACACACATCCTAGAACCCTCCTACACACATACTAGAGACCTCCTACACACATCCTGGAGCATGACTACACACGTCCTAGAGCTCTCCTGCACACGTCCTACAACCCTCCTGCACATGTCCTACAGACCTCCTGCACACACCCTACAGCCTGCCCCACATCCCTGAGCCCTCCTACACATATCCTGGAGCACTCCTACACACGTCCTAGTGCCCTCCTCTACATGTCCTACAACGCTCCTGCAAAGGTGCTAGAGACCTCTGCACACAGCAGAGAGCCCTCCTAAACACGTCCTAGAGACATCCTCAACATGTCTGACAGCCCTTCTGCAATTATCTTAGATCTTTTCTACACACATCCTAGAGCCCTCCTACACAAATCATAGTTCCCTCCCGCACATGTCATAAAGCCCTCGTACACACGTGCTAGAGGCTTCCTTTCCATGTCCTACAGCCCTCCTGCACACGAATTAGAGCCCTCCTGCACATGTGCTGCAACACTCCTACACACATCCTAGAGCTCTCCTTCACACGTCCTACTGCCCTCCAGCACACATCCTAAATCCTCCTTCACACAACCAAGAGCCCTCCTACACATGTCCTAGAGTGGTTCTGCACTGGTCATAAACCTCTCATACACTCGTGCTAGAGCCTTCCTTGTCCCATCCTACATCCCTCCGGCACACATCCTAGAGCCTTAATTCACAAGTCCTGCCGCCCTCCTATGCACGTCCTAGAACCATCCTAAACACATCCTAGAGACCTCCAACACACGTCCTGGGGCACTCCTACACATATCCTACAGCTCTCCTGCACACATCCTACACCCCCCTGCACACGTCTTACAGACCTCCTGAACACGTCCCACAGCCCTCCTCCACATGTCCCTGAGGTCTCCTACACAGGTCTTAGAGCCCTCCTGCAAACATCTTAAAAACCTCTTGCACACGTCTTAAAGCCCTCTTGCACATGACCTAGAGCCCTACTTGACACGTGCTACATTCCTCCTATACAAATCATAATGCCCTCCTACACACATCCTATAGCCCTCCGACAAACATCCTAGAGCCCTCCTACACACATCTTACAGCCCTCCTACACATGTCCCAGAGCCCTCCGCCACATGTCCTAGAGCCATCCAACGCACTTCCTAGAGCCCTCCTGCACAAGTTTTACAGCCATCCTGCAAAAGTCCTAGATCCCTCCTGCACATGTCACAATGCCCTCCTCCACACGTCCTAGAGCCCTCCTTCACACATACTCCACCCTCCTGCAAAGGTCCTACAACCCTCCTACAATCGTCCTAAAGCCCTCCTACACACGTCCTGCAGCCACATCCGGCCTGCACAATTCACACATACCTCCTGCTCACATCTTTGAGTCCTCCTTCACAAGACCTAGAGCCCTCTTTCACACGTCCTACATCCCTCCTACACACGTCCTAGAGTCCTACTTCACACGTCCTTCAGCCCTCCATGTTCTAGACGCTCCTACACACGTCCTAGAGCCCTCTTACAAACGCCTTGGAGCACTCCTACACATGTCCTAGACCCCTCCTGCTCATGTCCTACAGCCCTCGTGCACATCCTACAGACCTCCTGCACACATTCTACAGTCCTCCTCCACATGTCCCTCTGGCCTCCTACACATGTCCCAGAGCCCTCCTACACTTGTCCTAGAGCCCTCCAAACCACTTCCTAGAGCCCTCCTGCACATGTTTTACAGCCATCCTGCAAACGTCCTAGATCCCTCCTGCGCACGTCACAGAGCCCTCCTCCACACGTCCTAGAGCCCTCCTTCACACATCCTCCACACTGCTGCAAAGGTCCTACAACACACCTACACATGTCCTAAAGCACTCCTACACACGTCCTACAGCCCTCATGCACACCTGCTACATCCGGCCTGCACAATTCACACATACCTCATGCTAACATCTTTGAGTCCTCCTTCACAAGACCTAGAGCCCTCTTTCACACTTCCTACAACCCTCCTGCACACGTCCTACAATCCTACTTCACATGTCCTTCAGACCTCCATCAAAACTCCTACAGCCCTCCTACACACGTCCTAGAACCCTCCTTCACAAGTCCTACAGCCCTCCTGCACACATCCCAGATTCTCCTAGACACAACAAAGCACAGTCCTACGCAGATCCTAGAGTCCTCCTGCACGTCATAAAGCCCACGTACACACATCTAGAGCCCTCTTTCACGTGTCCTACGTCCCTCCTGCACAAGTTCTAGATCCTTAATTCTCAAGTCCTGCAGCCCTCTAACGCACATCCTAGTACGCTACTACACACATACTAGAACCCTCCTACACACATCCTGGAGCACGACTACACACGTTCTAGAGCTCTCCTGCACACGTCCTACAACCCTCCTGCACATGTCCTACAGACCCCCTCACACACCTTACAGCCCGCTCCACATCCCCGAGCCCTCCTACACACATCCTGGAGCCCTCCTACACACGTCCTAGGGCCCTCCTGTACATGTCCTACAACCCTCCTGTAAAGGTGCTAGAGACCTTTGCACAAATCAGGGAGCCCTCCTAAACACCTCCTAGAGACATCCTTAACATGTCTGACAGCCATGCTGCAATCATCCTAGATCTCTTCTACACGCATCCTAGAGCCCTCCTACACAGATCCTAGATCCCTCCCACACGTGTCATAAAGCCCTCGTACACACGTGTGAGAGTCCTCCTTCGCAAGTCCTACAGCCCTCCTGCCCATGAATTAGAGCCCTCCTGCACATGTCCTGGAGCACTCCTACACACATCCTAGAGCTCTCCTTCACACGTCCTACAGCCCTCCAGCACACATCCTAAATCCTCCTTCACACAACCAAGAGCCCTCCTACACATGTCCTAGAGTGCTTCTGCACATGTCACAAACCTTTCATACACTCGTGCTACAGCCCTCCTTCACCCATCCTACATCTTTCTGGCACACATCCTAGAGCCTTAATTCACAAGTCCTGCCGCCCTCCTATGCTCATCCTAAAACCCTCCGAAACACATCCTAGAGACCTCCTACACACATCCTGGAGCACTCCTACACATATCCTACAGACCTCCTGCACAAATCCTACGCCCCCCTGCACACTTCTTACAGACCTCCTGAACACGTCCCACAGCCCTCCTCCACAGGTCCCTGAGGCCTCCTACACAGGTCCTAGAGCCCTCCTGCACTCATCTTAAAGCCCTCTTGCACACGTCTTAAAGCCCTCTTGCACATGACCAAGAGCCCTACTTGGCACGTGCTACATTCCTCCTATAAACATCATAACGCCCACATAAACACGTCCTATAGCCCTCCGAAAAACATCCTAGAGCCCTCCAACACATCCTACAGCCCTCCTACCCATGTCCAAGAGCCCTCCAACACATGTCCTAGAGCCCTCCTACACATTTCCTAGAGCCCTCCAACCCACTTCTTAGAGACCTCCTGCACACGTTTCACAACCATCCTGCAAACGTCCTAGATCCCTCCTGCACACTTCACAGACCCCTCCTCCACACGTCCTAGAGCCCTCCATCACACATCCTCCACCCTCCTGCAAAGGTCCTACAACCCTCCTACACACGTCCTAAAGCCCTCCTATACACGTCCTACAGCTCTCATGCACACGTCCAACATCCAGCCTGCACAATTCACACATACCTCCTGCTCACATCTTTGAGTCCTCCTTCACAAGTTCTAGAGCCCTCTTTCACACATACTACTACCCTCATACACACGTCCTACAGTCCTACTTCACACGTCCTTCAGCTCTCCATCAAAAGCCCTACAGCCCTCCTCCACACTTCCTAGAGCCCTCCTACAAACGTCCTGGAGCACTCCTACACACATCATAGACCCCTCCTGCACATGTCCTACAGCCCTTGTGCACATCCTACAGACCTCCTGCACACATTCTACAGTCCTCCTATACACGTCCCTGATCCCTCTACACACATCCTAGAGCCCTCCTGCACACGTCTTAAAACCCTCTTGCACACATCTTAAAACCCACTTGCACACGTCTTAAAGCCCTCTTGCAAACAACCTAGAGACCTACTTGACACGTCCTACATTCCTCCTATACACTTCATAAAGCCCTCCTCCTCACATCCTAGAACCCTCCTTCACACATCCTCAACGCTCCTGCAATGTCCTACAAACCTCCTACACACGTTCAAAAGCCCATCTACACATGTCCTACAGCCCTCATGCACATGTCCTAGAGTCCTACTTCACACGTCCTTCAGCCCTCCTTCAAAAGTCCTACAGTCCTCCAAACCATATCCCAAAATGCTCCTATACACGACCTAGAGCCCTACCACACAGGTCCTAGAGAACTCCTTCACAAGTCCTACAGCCCTCCTGCACACGTCCTAGATCCTCCTACACACAACAAAGAGCAGTCCTACACAGATCCTAGAGTCCTCCTGCACATGTCATAAAGCCCTCATACACACATCTAGAGCCCTCTTTCACCCATCCTACATCCCTCCTTCACACGTTCTTGATCCTTAATTCACAAGTCCTGCAGCCCCCCTATGCATGTCCTAGACCCTCCTACACACATCCTAGAGCTCTCCTACATACGTCCTGGAGCATTGCTACAGACGTCCTAGTCCCCTCCTGCACACGTCTTAGAACCCTCCTGCACACGTCGTACAGACCACCTGCACATGTCCCAGAGCCCTCCTAAACATATCGTAGAGCTCTCATTCACGTTGTACAGCCGTCCTACACACGTTTTAACAGCCTACTACACACATCTTCGATCCCTCCTATACACATACTAGAGCACTCCTACACACGTGCTACAGACCGCCTACAAACCTCTTTCAGCCCTCCTGCACATGTCAAGAGCCATCGTGCACACATCATAGAGCCCTTCTGCAAACGACCTGGAGCCCTCCTACACACGTCCTAGAGCCCTCCTGCACATGACATAAAGCTGTCCTGCACACATCCTAGCACACGTCCTTGAGCCCTCCCTCACAAATCCTACAGCCCTGGTTCACATGTAATTGAGCCCTCCTACACACTTCCTAGAAAACTCCTAAACACATATTAGAGCTCTCCAACACACATCCTAGTGATCTCCTGCACACGTCCTGCAGTTCTCCCTCACACTTCTTACATCCCTTCTGCACATGTCCTAGAGCCTTAATTCACAAGTCCTGCAGCCCTCTAACGCAGGTCCTAGAACCCTCCTACACACATACTAGAGCCCTCCTACACACATCCTGGAGCACGACTACACATGTCCTGGAGCTCTCCTGCACACGTCCTACAACCCTCCTGCACAAGTCCTACAGACCTCCTGCACACACAACTACAGCCCACCCCACATCCCTGAGCCCTCCTACACACATCCTGGAGTCCTCCTACGCACGTGCTAGTGCCCTCCTGTAAATATCCTACAACCCTTCTGCAAAGGTGGTAGAGACCTCTGCACACATCAGAGAGCCCTCCTAAACACGTCCTAGAGACATCCTTAACATGCCTGACAGCCATCCTGCAATCATCCTAGATCCCTTCTACACTCATCCTAGGGCCCTCCTACACAGATCCTAGATCCCTCCTGCCCGTGTCATAAAGCCCTCGTACACACGTGCTAGAGGCCTCCTTCCCATGTTCTACAGCCCTCCTGCAAACGAATTAGAGCCCTCCTGCACATGTGCTGGAGCACACCTACACACATCCTAGAGCTCTCCTTCACACGTCCTACAGCCCTCCAGCACACACCCTAAATCCTCCTTCACACAACCAAGAGCCCTCCTACACATATCCTAGTGTGCTTCTGCACATGTCATAATCCTCTCATACACTCATGCTAGAGCCCTCCTTCACCCATGCTACATCCGTCCAGCACACATCCTAGAGCCTTAATTCACAAGTCCTGCCGCCCTCCTACGCACGTCCTAGAACCCTCCTAAACACATCCTAGAGACCTACACACGTCCTGGAGCAGTCTTACACATATCCTACAGCTCTCCTGCACACATCCTACACCCCCCTGCACACGTCTTACAGACCTCCTGATCAAGATCCACAGCCCTCCTCCACATGTCCCTGAGGCCTCCTCCACAGGTCCTAGAGCCCTCCTGTGCACATCTTAAAGCCCTCTTGCACAGGACCTAGAGCTCTACTTGACACGTGCTACATTCCTGCTATACATGTCATAAAGTCCTCCTACACACGTCCTATAGCCCTCCGAAAAACATCCTAGAGCCCTCCTACACACATCCTACCGCCCTCATACACATGTCCCAGAGCCCTCCTAGACATGTCTTAGAGCCCGCCTACACACGTCCTACAGCCCTCATGCACACGTCCTACATCCGGCCTGCACAATTCACACATACCTCCTTCTCACATCTTTGAGTCCTCCTTCACAAGACTTAGAGCCCTCTTTCACATGTCCTTCAACCCTCCTGCACACCTCCTAGAGTCCTACTTCACACGTCCTTCAGCCCTCCATCAACAGTCCTACAGCCCTCCTACACACGTCCTAGAGCCCTCCTACACATGTCCTACAGCCCTCCATTATACGTCCTACAACCTCCTGCACACGTCCTAGATTCTCCGACACACAACCAAGAGCCCTCCTACACAGGCCTTAGAGTGCTCCTGCACATGTCATAAAGCCCTCATACACACATGCTAGAGCCCTCTTTCAGCCGTCCTACATCCCTCCTGCACACGTCCTAGACCCTTAATTCACAAGTACTGCAGCCCTCCTATGCATGTCCTAGACACTCCTACACACGTCCTAGAGCCCTCCTACAAACGTCCTGGAGCACTCCTACACACGTCCTAGACCACTCACGAACATATCCTACAGCCCTCGTGCACATCCTACAGACCTCCTGCCCACATTCTACAGTCCTGCTATACACGTCCCTGAGCCCTCCTACACACCTCCTAGAACCCTCCTGTACACGTCTTAAAACCCTCTTGCACACGTCTTAAAGCCCTCTTGCAAAGAACTTAGAGCCCTACTTGACTCGTCCTCCATTCCTCCTATACACTTCATAAAGCCCTCCTCCACACATCCTAGAGCCCTCCTTCACACATCCTCCACTCTCCTGCAAAGTCCTACAAACCTCCTCCACACGTTCAAAAGCCCTCCTACACACGTACTACAGCCCTCATGCACACGTCCTACATCTGGCCTGCACAATTCACACATACCTCCTGCTCACATCTTTGAGTCCTCCTTCACAAGACCTACAGCACTCTTTCACAAGTCCTATAGCCCTGCTGGATACGTCCTAGAGTCCTACTTCACACATCCTTCAGTCCTCCTTCAGAAGTCCAACAGCCTTCCTAACCATATCCCAGAATCCTCCTACACACGACCTAGAGCCCTACCACACATGTCCTAGAGCCCTCCTTCACAAGTCCTACAGCCCTCCTGCACACGTCTTAGATACTCCTACACACAGCAAAGAGCACTCCTACACAGATCCTAGAGTCCTCCTGCACATGTCATAAAGCCCACGTACACACATTTAGAGCCCTCTTTCACCCGTCCTATATCCCTCCTGCACAAGTTCTAGTTCCTTAATTCTCAAGTCCTTCAGCCTTCCTATGCATGTCCTAGACCCTCCTACACACTTCCTAGAGCTCTCCTACACACGTCTTACATCCCTTCTGCACATGTCCTAGGGCCTTAATTCACAAGTACTGCAGCCCTCTAAAGCACGTCCTAGAACGCTCCAACACACATACTAGAGCCCTCCTACACACATCCTGGAGCACGACTACACACGTCCTAGAGCTCTCCTGCACACGTCCTACAACCCTCCGGCACATGTCCTACAGACCTCCTACACACACCTTACAGCCCGCCCCACATCCCTGAGCCCTCCTACACACATCCTGGAGCCCTCCTACACACGTCTTAGTGCCCTCCAGTACATGTCCTACAACCCTCCTGCTAAGGTGCTAGAGACCTCTGCACACATCAGAGAGCCCTCCTAAACACATCCTAGAGACATCCTTAACATGTCTGACAGCCATTCTGCAATCATCCTAGATCCCTTCTACACAAATCCTAGAGCCCTCCGACACAGATCCTAGATCCCTCCCGCACATGTCATAAAGCCCTCGTACACACGTGCTAGAGGCCTCCTTCCCATGTCCTACAGCCCTCCTGCACATGAATTAGAGCCCTCCTGCACATGTCCTGGAGCACTCCTACACAATACTATAACTCTCATTCACACGTCCTACAGCCCTCCAGCACACATCCTAAATCCTCCTTCGCACAACGAAGAGCCCTCCTACACATGTACTAGAGTGTTTCTGCATATGCCATAAACCTCTCATACACTCGTGCTAGAGCCCTCCTTCACTCATCCTACATCCCTCCGGCACACATCGTAGAGCCTTAATTAACAAGTCCTGCTGCACTCCTACACATGTCCTAGGACCCTCCTAAACACATCCTAGAGACCTCCTACACATGTCCTGGAGCACTCCTAAACATATCCTACAGCTCTCCTGCACACATCCTACACCCCCCTGCACACGACTTACAGAACTCCGGAACACGTTCCACAGCCCTCCTCCACATGTCCCTGAGGCCTCCTCCACAGTCCTAGAGCCCTCCTGCAAATATCTTAAACCCCTCTTGCACACGTCTTAAAGCCCTCTTGCACATGAACTAGAGCCCTACTTGACACTTGCTACATTCCTCCTATACACGTCATAAAGCCCTCATACACACGTCCTACAGCCCTCAGAAAAACATCCTACAGTCCTCCAACACATGTCCCAGAGCCCTCCTTCATATGTCCTAGAGCCCTCCTACACATGTCCTAGAGCCCTCGTACACATGTCCTAGAGCCCTCCAACCCAATTCCTAGAGCCCTCCTGCACACGTTTTACAGCCATCCTGCAAACGTCCTAGATACCTCCTGCACACGTCACAGAGCCCTCCTCCACACGTCCTAGAGCCCTCCTTCACACATCCACCACCCTCCTGCAAAGGTCCTACAACCCTTCTACACACATCCTAAAGCCCTCCTAAACTCGTCCTACAGCCCACATGCACACGTCCTACATCCGGCCTGCACAATTCACACATACCTCTGGCTCACATCTTTGAGTCCTCCTTCACAAGACCTAGAGCACTTTTTCACACGTCCTACTACCCTCCTGCACACGTCATAGAGTCCTACTTCACACGTCCTTCACCCCTCTTTCAAAAGTCCTACAGCCCTCCTAACCATATCCCAGAATCCTCCAACACACGACCTAGAGCCCTACCACACATGTCCTAGAGCCCTCCTTCACAAGTCCTACAGCCCTCCTGCACACGTCCTAGATACTCCTACACACAGCAAAGAGCACTCCTACACAGATCCTAGAGTCCTCCTGCACATGTCATAAAGCCCACGTACACACATCTAGAGCCCTCTTTCACCTGTCCTATATTCCTCCTGCACAAGTTCTTGATCCTTAATTCACAAGTCCTGCAGCCCTCCTATGCATGTCCTAGACCCTCCTACACACGTCCTAGAGCTCTCCTACATACGTCCTGGAGCACTCCTACATACGTCCTAGACCCCTCCTGCACACGTCTTAGAACCCTCCTGCACACGTCCTACAGACCTCCTGCACATGTCCCAGAGCCCTCCTCAACACTCCTCTGAGCTCTCATTCACATTGTATATCCATCCTTAAACTGTAGATCCGTTTAAGCACCCTAATACACTCATCTTAGATCCCTCTTATACACATACTAGAGCACTCCTACACACGTGCTACAGACTGCCTACACACCTCTTTCAGCCCTCCTGCACATGTCGAGAGCCATCGTGCACACATCAAAGAGCCCTTCTGCAAACGACCTGGAGCCCTCCTACACACGTCCTAGAGACCTCCTGCACATGACATAAAGCTCTCCTGCACACAACCTAGAGTTCTCCTGAACACGACCTACAGTCCTCTAGCACACGTCCTTGAGCCCTCCTTCACAAATCCTACAGCCCTGGTACACATGTAATTGAGCCCTCCTACACACTTCCTTGATCCCTCCTAAACACATATTAGAGCACTCCCACACACATCCTAGTGAGCTCCTGCACACGTCCTGCAGCTCTCCTTCACACGTCTTACATCCTTTCTGCACATGTCCTACAGCCTTAATTCACAAGTCCTGCAGCCCTCTAACGCACGTCCTAGAACCCTCCTACACACATACTAGAGGCCTCCTACACACATCCTGAAGCATGACTAAACACGACCTAGAGCTCTCCTGCACACGTCTTACAACCCTCCTGCGCATGTCCTACAGACCTCCTGCACACACCCTACAGCCCGCCCCACATCCCTGAGCCCTCCTACACACATCCTGGAGCCCTCCTACACATGTCCTAGTGCCCTCCTGTACATGTCCTACAGCCCTTTCCAAAGGTGCTAGAGACCTCTGCACACATCAGAGAGCCCTCCTAAACACGTCCTAGAGACATCCTTAACATGTCTGAAAGCCCTTCTGCAATCATCCTAGATCCCTTCTACACACATTCTAGAGCCCTCCTACACAGATCCTAGATCCCTCCCGCACGTGTCATAAAGCCCTCGTACACACGTGGTAGAGGCCTCCTTCCCATGTCCTACAGCACTCCTGCACACGAATTAGATCCCTCCTGCACATGTCCTGGAGCACTCCTACACACATCCTAGAGCTCTCCTTCACACGTCCTACAGCCCTCCAGCACACATCCTAAATCCTCCTTCACACAACCAAGAGCCCTCCTACACCTGTCCTAGAGTGCTTCTGCACTTGTCATAAACCTCTCATACACTCGTGCTAGAGCCCTCCTTCACCCATCCTACATCCCTCCGGCACACATCCTAGAGCCTTAATTCACAAGTCCTGCCTCCCTCCTACACACATCCTAGAACCCTCCTAAACACATCCTAGAGACCTCCTACACACGTCCTGGAGCACTCCTACATATATCCTACAGCTCTCCTGCACACATCCTACACCCCCCTGCACACGTCTTACAGACCTCCTGAACACGTCCCACAGCCCTCCTCCACATGTCCCTGAGGCCTCCTACACAGGTCCTGGAGCCCTCTTGCACACATCTTAAAACCCTCTTGCACATGTCATAAAGCCCTCTTGCACATGACGTAGAGCCCTACTTGACACGTGCTACATTCCTCCTATACACATCATAAAGCCCTCCTACACACGTCCTACAGCCCTGCGAAAAACATCCTAGAGCCCTCCTACACATATCCTACAGACCTCCTCCACATGTTCCAGAGCCCTCCTACACATGTCCCATAGCCCTCATACAAATGTCCTAGAGCCCTCCTACACATGTCCTAGAGCCCTCCAACCCACTTCCTAGAGCCCTCCTGCACACGTTTTACAGCCATCCTGCAAACGTCCTAGATCCCTCCTGCACACGTCACAGAGCTCTCCTCCACACGTCCTAGAGCCCTCCTTCACACATCCTCCACCCTCCTGAAAACGTCCGACAACCCTCCTACACGCGTCCTAAAGCACTCCTACACACGTCCTACAGCCCTCATGCCCTCGTCCTTCATCCGGTCTGCACAATTCACACACACCTCCTGCTCACATCTTTGAGTCCTCCTTCAAAAGTCATAGAGCCCTCTTTCACACGTCCGACAACCCTCCTGCACACGACCTAGAGTCCTACTTCACACGTCATTCAGCCCTCCATCAAAAGTCCTACAGCCCTCCTACACACGTCCTAGAGCCCTCCTACACATGTCCTACACCCCTCTATTACACGTCCTTCAACCTCCTGCACACGTCCTAGATCCTCTGACACACAACCGAGAGCCCTCCTAAACAGGCCCTAGAGTCCTCCTGCACATGTCATAAAGCCATCCTACACAAATGCTAGAATCCTCCTTCACCATTCCTACATCCCTCCTGCACACTTTCTAGAGCCATAATTCACAAGTCCTCCAGCCCTCCTACGCACATCCTAGAGTCTTAATTCTCAAGTCATGGACCCTCCTATGCACGTCCTAGGACCCTCCTAAACACATCCCAGAACCCTCCTACACAGGTACTGGAGCACTTCTACACATATCCTAGAGCTCTCCTGCACACATCTTACACCCTCCTGCACACAGCTTACAGTCCTCCTGAACACATCCTTCACCCCTCGTCCACACGTCCTTGAGCCCTCCTACACACGTCCTAGTGCCCTCCTGCACATGTCTGAAAGCCCTCTTGCACACATCTTAAATCCCTCTTGCACATGACCTAGAGCCCTACTTGACACATCCTACATTCCTCCTATACACGTAATAAACCCTTCTAAACACGTCCTATAGCCCTCCAAAAACGTCCTAGAGCCCTCCTACACACGTCCTATACCATTCCACACACATCCTATCGCCCTCCTACATAGGTCCTACAGTCCTCCTGTACACATACTACAGCCCTACTTCAAATGTCCTACAGCTTCCTGCACTCACCCTAGAGCCCTCCTTCACACGTCCTACAGCCCTCCTTCACATGTCCTTCATCCCTTCTAAATTTGTCCTGGAGCCCTCCTACACATTTCTTAGGTCCCTCCTAATCACGTACTAGATCTGTCCTACATACATCCTAGAGCTTTCCTACTCACGTCATAGAGCCCTCATGCACACTTCCAACAGCCCTTCTGCGCTCATCATAGAGCCCTCCTGCACAACCCTTGAGCCCTCCTTCACACATCCTACAGCCCTCCTGTACAATTCACACACACCTCTTGCACACATCTTTGAGCCCTCATTTACGCTACCTACAGCCCTCCTACACATGTCCCAGAGCCCTCCAACACACTTCCTAGATCCCTCATGTACACGTTTTACAGCCATCGTGCAAACATCCTAGATCCCTCCTGCACATGTCACAGAGCCCTCCTCCACACGTCCTAGAGCCCTCCTTCACACATCCTCCACTCTCCTGCAAAGGGCTTACAACCCTCCTACACACGTCCTAAAGAACTCCTACACACGTGCTACAGCCCTCATGCACACGACCTACATCCCGCCTGCTCAAAACACTCATACCTCCTTTTCACATCTTTGAGCCCTCCTTCACAAGACCTAGAGCCCCATTTCAAATGTCCTACAACACTTCTGCACCCGTCCTAGAGTCCTACTTCACACATCATTCAGCCCTCCTTCAAAAGTCCTACATCCGTCCTACACATGTCCATGAGCCCTCCTACACACATGCTAGAGCACTCCTACATATGTCCTAGAGCCCTCCTTCACACGTCCTACAGCCTCCTGCACACGACCTAGATCCTCCTGCACACAACCAAGAGCTCTCCTACACAGGCCCTAGAGTCCCCCTTCACATGTCATAAAGCCCTTGTACACACATGCTAGAGTCCTCTTTCACCCGTCCTACATCCCTCATGCACACGTCTAGATCCTTAATTCACAAGTCCTGCAGCCCTCTTACACATGACGTCGAACCTCCTACACACGTCCTAGACCCCTCCTGCACATGTCCTACAGCCCTCCTGCACACATCCTACAGACCTCCTGCACACGTCTTACAGCCCTCCTATACGCGTGCCTGAGCCCTCCTACACACGTCCCCGAGCCCTCCTACACATGTCCTAGAGCCCTCCTTCGTAAATCCTACAGACTTTCTGCACACATCCTACAGCATTCTTGCACATGTACTACAGTCCTCCTGCACACGTCCTACAGCCCTACTTCTCACGTCCTACAGACCTCATTAACACGTCCTAGAGCTTTCCTACACACCTCCTAGAACCTCCTACACATGTCCTGGAGCACTCCTACACACCTCCTAGAGCCCTCCTTCACCCTTCCTACATCCCTCCTACACATGTCCTAGAGCCTTAATTCACAAGTCCTGCAGCCCTCCTGCACACGTCCTAGAACTCTACTACACACATCCTGGAGCACTCCTACACACATCCTATAGTTGTCCTGCCCACGTTCTACAACCCTCCTGAACATGTCCTACGGTCCTCCTGCACACGCCCTATAGCCTTCCTCTCGCATCCCTGAGCCCATACAGGTTTCGTAGCGCCCTCCTACACACATCCTAGAGCCCTCCAACACACTTCCTACAGCCCTCATTCACAAGTCCTACAGTCTTTCTGCACACATCCTACAACAGTCTTGAGCATGTACTAGAGCCCTCCGGCACACGTCCTACAGCCCTACTTCACACGTCTTATAGACCTCCTGCACAGGTTCCAGAGCCCTCCTCAACACATCGTAGAGCTCTCATTCACATGTCATACAGCCCTCCTACATATGTTTAAGAGCCCTCCTACACACTTCTTAAATCCATTCTAAATACATATTAGAGCACTCCTACACACGTGCTACAGACCTCGTACACACCTCTCTCAGCCCTCCTGCACATGTCACTGAGCCCTATTGCACACGTCATAGAGCCCTTCTGCAAACAACCTAGGGACCTCCTACTCACGTCCTAGAGCCCTCCTGCATATGACTTAAAGCTCTCCTGCACACATCCTAGAGTTCTCCTGCACAGGACCTACAGTCCTCCTGCACACGTCCTTGAGCCTTCCTTCATACATTCTACAGCCCTGGTAAACGTGGAGTTGAGCCATCCTACACACTACTTAGATCCTTCCTAAACACGTATTAGAGCCCTCTACACACATCCTAGAGCACTCCTGCACACATCCTACAGTTCTCCTTCACACATCCTACATCCCTTCTGCACATGTCCTAGAGCCTTAACAAGTCCTGCAGCCCTGCTACATACATCCAAGAACCCTCCTACACACG
>JAJEJO010042707.1:0-11662 GCA_020662805.1 Glaucomys volans | reverse complement strand
CTTGATCATGGTGCACTATCTTTTTAATATGCTTTTGTATGCGATTCGCTAAAATTTTGTTAAGAATTTTTGCATCTATGTTCATTAGAGATATGGGTCTGAAATTTTCTTTCCTTGATGTGTCCTTCTCTGGTTTTGGTATCAGGGTGATATTAGCTTCATAGAATGAGTTTGGAAGGGTTCCCTCCTCCTCTATTTCATAAAATACTTTGAGGAGTATTGGAATGAGCTCTTCTTTGAAGGTCTTGTAGAACTCGGCTGTGAATCCATCTGGTCCTGGACTTTTCTTTATTGGTAGGCTTTTGATGACTTCCTCTATTTCATTGCTTGAAATTGATCTATTTAAGTTGTGTATGTCCTCCAGATTCAGTTTGGGTGGCTCATATGCCTCTAGGAACCTGTTGATGTCTTCCAGGTTTTCTATTTTGTTGGAGTATAAATTTTCAAAGTAGCTTCTTATTATGTTTTGTATTTCAATTGTGTCTGTTGTAATATTTCCATTTCCATCGCGAATTTTAGTAATTTGGAGTTTCTCTCTCCTTCTCTTTGTTAGCGTGGCTAAGGGTTTATCAATTTTGTTTATTTTTTCAAAGAACCAACTTTTTGTTTCGTCAATTTTTTGAATTGTTTCTTTTGTTTCAATTTCGTTGATTTCAGCTCTGATTTTGATTATTTCCTGTCTTCTACTACTTTTGGTGATGATCTGTTCCTCTTTTTCTAGGGCTTTGAGCTGTAATGTGAGGTCATTGATTTGTTGACTTTTCATTCTTTTATTAAAAGCACTCCATGCAATGAACTTTCCTCTTAGCACTGCTTTCATGGTGTCCCAGAGATTTCGATATGTTGTATCTTTATTCTCGTTGACCTCTAAGAATCTTTTAATTTCCCCCCTAATGTCTTCTGTTATCCATGTATCATTCAATAGCATATTATTTAATCTCCAGGTCTTGGAGTAGTTTCTGTTTCTAACTTTCTCGTTCATATCTAGTTTCATTCCATTATGATCTGATAGTATACAAGGTAGTATCTGTATGTTTTTGTATTTGTTAAGAGTAGCTTTGTGGCATAACATATGGTCTATTTTAGAGAAGGACCCATGCGCTGCTGAGATGAAAGTGTATTCGCTTTTTGATGGATAGAATATTCTATATATGTCTGTTAAGTCCAGATTAGTGATTGTGTCATTGAGTCCTATAGTTTCTTTATTCAATTTTTGTTTGGAAGATCTGTCCAACGGTGAGAGAGGAGTGTTAAAGTCTCCGAGTATTATTGTGTTTTGGTCTATTTGATTCCTGAAATTGAGAAGGATCTGATTGACATACATGGATGCGCCATTGTTTGGTGCATAAATATTTATGATTGTTATGTCCTGTTGATTTATGCTACCTTTAAGCAATATGAAATGTCCTTCTTTATCCCTTCTGACTATCTTTGGTTTGAAGTCTGCTTTGTCTGAAATGAGGATGGAAACCCCAGCTTTTTTACTCAGTCCGTGTGCATGGTATGCTTTTTCCCAACCTTTCACCTTTAGTCTGTGGGCATGTTTTTCTATGAGATGAGTCTCTTGAAGGCAGCATATTGTTGGGTCTTTCTTTTTAATCCAGTCTGCCAGTCTATGTCTTTTGATTGATGAGTTTAGGCCATTTACATTCAGGATTATTATTGAGATATGACTTGTATTTCCTGTCATTTTAGCTTTTTTAGGATTTTTAGCTTAACTTTGTTTCTCCTTTGATGGACTCTTTCTTTAGGGTAGTTCCTCCCCATGATGACTGAGATTGCTATTTTTCGTCTCTTCCTCTTTGAATACCTTGTTGAGAATGTTCTGTAGGGCAGGCTTTCTCTTTGTGAATTCCTTAAGCTTTTGTTTATCATGGAAGGATTTTATTTCATCATCAAATCTGAAGGTAAGTTTTGCTGGGTACAAGATTCTTGGTTGGCATCCGTTTTCTTTCAGAGCTTGAAATATGTTGTTCCAGGCCCTTCTTGCTTTTAGGGTCTGGGCTGATAAATCTGCTGATATACGTATCGGTTTCCCCCTGTAGGTAATCTGATTCTTTTCTCTCGCCGCCTTTAAAATTCTATCTTTGTTTTGTATGTTAGGCATTTTCATTATAATGTGCCTTGGTGTGGATCTGTTGTAATTCTGTGCATTTGGTGTCCTGTAAGCTTCTTGTAATTGATTTTCCATCTCATTCACCATATTAGGGAAATTTTCTGATAATATTTCCTTGAATAGATTATTCATACCCTTGGTTTGTATCTCTGCCCCTTCCTCAATCCCGATTACTCTTAAATTTGGTCTTTTCATGATGTCCCATATTTCTTGGAGGGTTCGTTCATGATTCCTAACCATCTTCTCTGTTTGTTCGACTTTGTTTTCAAGATTAAATATTTTGTCTTCATTGTCTGAGGTTCTATCCTCCAAGTGATCTATTCTGTTAATTATGCTTTCTATTGAGTTTTTAACTTGGTTGATTGTTTCCTTCATTTCCTTGTTTCCTTCAAGAATTTCTGTTTGTTTTTTCCTCAGAATTTCTATCTCTTTATTGAAGTAATTTTTTGCTTCCTGCAATTGCTCTATTAACTGATTATTCATAGCCTGAATCTGCTCTCTCGTCACATCATTCTCTTCTCGGATCACTTTAATTATGAACATTCTGAACTCCATTTCTGTCATTCCTTCTACCATGCTGTCTTTGGGTTCTCTTGATATATCATCTAGGCTTAATTGGGACACTTTCTTCCCGTGTTTTCTCATGGTGCTCGTGTATCTTCCCCTCTGTTGCTTGAGCGGTGTTTGATCAAGCGGTGACCCAAGAAAGGTGCTGTCCCACTACCTCCAGGTTGGGAATGATCAATGCTTCTGGGCAGAGGCAGCCTAGTGTTGATAGACAATTAGATACAGCAAGGTGGTAGACTCCGGGCCTGGGTGTGGGCCTGGGCACTAGTTCAAGTTGGGGTGGTGTCACAGAACTGTGCTCAGTGATGGAGACATTGGGCTTGAGAGCCCAGGCTGACCTGAACTCCTAGCTGGGGGTTCAGGCAGTGGCAGGTGGTTGCTCTCTCCTGGGGACACTGTAAGCTATTGCCAAAGGCCCAAAGCTCCCTGCCCGATCACTCCAGACACTGCTGACACTGCTGGCGGCCCCAGGAAGCTGGAAATGGACCCCCTCTGCCAGGGAAGCCACCAAACTCAGAGCAGTTCCACCTCCCCACCGGAGTCAGTGATTCCAGGGGCTTCGGGCCAACCTCTCCAGGTGCGGCTGGAGGGCCTGGGAAGCCCGAGATGGGCACTCTCTGCCAGGGAAGCTGCGGAAGTGGGTCAGAATAGTTCCCACTCCCAGCCAGAGACTGCGTTCCCAGAGTTTCCCGGCTGGAGCTCCCCTGACACAGCTGGAGGCCCCAGGAAGCTGTTAATGGGCCTTCTCCGCCAGTTAAGCCGCCAACATGGCGTGGGGTAGTTCCATCTCCCTGCCAGAGTCCGCGTTCCCAGAGTTTCCTGGACGCCTCTGAATGCCCCAGGTAGCCTGAGATGCTCGGTCTCTGCCTGGGAGGCCACCGGCTGGTGCTGGAGCCACGGCCAGTGACTCCAAAGCGCTACTGGGGACCCGCACTCACTTGTTGGCTGGCGCAGACCCAGGTCGATTGCTCTGAAGCAGCTGCAGGGTCTGGCGCTTCCGGATGGTAGCTGCCCGCGGCAGGCCGAGCCCAGCCCGGCTGAGTTGGTTCTGGAGTGGCACCTGGGGACCCCTTATATGTGCTTTGAATATAAAGTCTCGTTGAGAGTCATATTCCTGCTGTTTGAATCCCGAGCAAGTAGGAATCCACGGAGCAAGTAGGAATGCAGCCTCCCTCTAATCCGCCATCTTGGATCCCTCCCATGAATTTTAAATATCAGAGATAACAGGAGAAAAACCAAAGAAAAAATAAAGAGAAGTGGAGAAATTAGACCCTGATCACACAAACAATATCAGTAGTTTATCTGGAAGCCAAAATAACATTTTCTGATGTGAATGCAGTGCAGTTTCCACCATCTAATGACATGAACACAGAATCCTGAATCACTGGTCATCACAAATGAACCAAAGGCCAGAAGACAGCAGCCAGTGGGAAGATATTCCTGTAAGTCCACTCTCCTCAGCCACCATTGGAGCAATACACTGGTTACTGCTGGTAGCATGAGGGCTCAGGGCAAGCACTCCATTCATGCCGCTATCATTCCTTTGCTTAATTTTGCTGCACAGTTTTCTTTTAGCTCCTATATTTGCCAACTCAATTAGTTTCTTGATGCTCTGTTTTCCACTGTATGTCCTTCATGCTAGGACTTTCTCAGCAATGTTTCATGAATAACATCTGCTTTGTTAAACTCAACACACTCTAAGTTCTCCACACGAGTTTTTATTCTTATTTCTATGAAGAATTAAACTTCTGCCAAAAGAAACAAAGAAGTAAATGAATAAACAACAAGGAGGTCCTTGTATCTTTAATGTAATTGGCAAGGATTCCAGTCTTCTTCCCTTAATTTTACTGCTCTGTTGTATATCCCAGGTTGTGATAATTCTAACATTGGTCTTCAATATTAAAAGAATGAATGTAGCAAGATGGGTATAGTGGTGCACACCTGTGATGCCAATTACTGGGAATCTGAAGCAGGAAGATCACAAAATGAAGGCCAACCTCAGCAACTTTGGGAGGTGCTGGTTCAAAATTAAAAACTAAAAAAGGACTGTGGATATGGCTCAGTGGTAGGTGCCCTTGGGCTTGATCTCCAGTACCACAAAAATGTTAAATAAGCAAAAGAAATTAAATATTTTCAGATGCACCATTAGAGTAGGAAATTCTTCTTATAATGGCTCTAAAAATTTACCAAATTAGGCTTAGGTTGTGGCTCCATGGACGAACACTTGCTTAGCATGTGTGATGCACTGGGTTCAATTCTCAGAACCACATAAAAATAAATAAATAAATGTATTTGTCCATCTGTAAATATTTTTTTTAATTTACCAAATAGATATATAATTTTCTCCTCTTCCAAAATCAAAGGCACAACATAAATGTCCACATTATCTAATTTTGCCTATTTGTATAAGTAAGTAAAAGTCAAAGAAGAATATTAGCTATGACATTTCTTTGAAAAAGAGGCAAAATATTAGCATTGACAAGATGATATTTAGGGTGCAGTGGTTGTTGCTTATTGAAATGTTAGTGTCAATAGGATGTACTTGGGAATATTAGGGGAATTGGAAAGGAGTGTTTGACTGGTGTGTCCGAGTGTGAAATTACATAATCTGAGCTCACTTAGTTAGAAACAACTAGTGAACAAAAGCTAGTGTTTGTTGGCATGATGGGGCAGGCCTATAATCCCAGTGATTTGGGAGGCTGAGGAGGGAAAAAAACAAGTTCAAGGCCAGCCTGGACATCTTAGCAAGAACCTCCCAACCCCTCCCCTGTCTCAAAATTAATAAAAACATTAAAATAAAAAAGGACTAGAGAGGCAGATCAGTAGTAAAGGCTCCGGTGTTCATCTTGAGCACCACCCCCCCTATAGAAAAAAAGAAACACTAGTAATAAAAATCCTCTCTTAGTGTTGTGGCTTCTTGACCTCCCCAAGGGAATCAACTTCCCTCTGCTGGGCTCTTCTACCATGAAGTGCTGCCTCACTCCTAGCCTAGGGCAATGGAATCAGCCATCTATAGATTGAGACCTCTGAAACCCAACTTTGAGCCTCAAATAAACTTTTCCTCCTCTAAGTACTTCTTGTGATATATGTTGGTTACAGTGTGGGAAAATTTACTAAAACACTTAGCTAATAAAGGATTGCATAAAATGAATGGGAGGAGGTGGAGGAGAGAGAGCCAACTATTTGATCTAGATGGTACAAATAATAAGAATAAAGGAACATTTTTGATAAGTACTTTCATAATTTGGAGATTTTTTTCCTGTTTTAGTAATCCATGGAAGAGATTAAGACCAAGTAATCTGTGCCTTGCCATATGATCATCAAGTAATCAGACAATAACTAAGGAAACACTCAACACATCAAAAGGTTGAAAAACAGATTTTGCTGACTCTTGAATTGTATTCAGTCCTGGCTGCAACACAAAGTATCCTCACAGCACTGATTAAAGATTACATTAATCTCAGCTGGGTGCAGTGGCACTACCCGCAATCCCAGCTGAAGGATCATAAGTTTAAAGCAGCCTCAGCAAAGTAGTGAGACCCTCAGCAACTTGGTGAGATCCTGTCTCAAAAGAAAAGAGAAAACGTTCTGGAGGCTGTGGTCCAGTGTTTGAAGCCCCCAGCAACTTGAGACCATGTCTCAAAATAAAAAATTAAAAGGGCTGGGAATGTGACCTAGGGGCAAAATACCACTGAGTTCAATTCCTAATAACAGAGAGAGACAAAAAATAACCCTCAGTTTGGTGGAATTGAACACAATATTACAAATGAAAAAATTCTTCACAAATCATTTTTTTCTCAAGGATATACCCCCAGTATAGATATTTTCTTTCTTTATTAAATAGACATAGATATCTCTGTAAGCTTGTTGGGTGGACTTGCTGGGTGGGTATTGGACCTAAATGTAAGCTGGTGGGGTTGGAATATAAACTCACTGGCGGGTGGCCAAATCAGAGTCAGACAAAAGTACCAAATTAAGCTTTATTAGAGTTTGTGCTCCCAGGAGAGATCCCCAGCCCCCCAGGGTGGAAGTTGGGGTGGGAGAGTGGGAGGAAATTGCATGTGGCTTTGGCTGCTCAGGGTCTTTATATGGAGGAAGGGGCCAGGGGTTCTGTCCAAGAAAAGGTGGACCAGTGGACCTAAGGGTCAGCAGGTCTGCACTGATTGGTCAATTCTGGCACACTGCCTTGCTCTTTGTGCTTGGAGTGGGTTGTCAGGTGTTTTTCTCTTTCCCCCTCCCCTGCAGCCACCCAAGTCCCACCTGACAATCTCATTTGTTATAAAAATATGTATTCTCTTTCATTTTTATTAGTCTTTAAAATGTAGGAGTATTCTATGTTTACCACAATAAAGGAGATATATATCACCTCAGCTTAGTAAGTGATTTAATATTATATCAATTGAATTCTTGATTGTCATCATCGTTCTAAGTCCAATTTTATGCTTCCTTATTGCTAGAGATCTTCATACTTCACTTTACTTTGCTAGAGATCTTCATATATATTTTTCATTACTGGGGAGATTTCAAAATCAACCTTATAGCACAAAATAAGATAGTAATCTCCAATTTCAAAATAATGTGTCCTCCTTAACATGTGAATCTGGAAATCTCTCTTTCTTACCTTTCCTTAACCTTGTCCTCTAGTATTTTTCTGTCCTATTATGTCAGCTACATTTTGGAAACTTTCCTCAAGCTAGCATAATATGTGATTACTCTATGCTTTTGTTCTAATGTGAGAAGGGGAATAGTCAAGACTGTGTAGATCTAGGACATAACAATTTATGTAAGCCTAAGGCAGGTATTTTCATAAATATGTACTCTATGTGAAAAATATAAACTAAATTTGTTTCTTTTTAGGCATACAATTGAAATGTAGTAATGAAGCTTCTGTCAAAGTTAAGAATACATAAGTATGAACATGAATGTAAGAAACTCTATACATTCCATTTTATTAGCAGGGTAGGTTGCAACTTCATGTACTGCAAATTAAGAAGGTAGACTGGGCTTGCTGGTAGCCCTTGCAGTTGCAGCTTAGCCAATGGTAGTAAAGAGTGATGAAATACATATTAAGAAAAGTAAAGTAGGGCTGATGTTGTGACTCAGTGGTAGCAGTAGTGGTAGAGGCATTGGATTCCATTCTCAGCACCACATATAAGTAAAAAAACAAAGGTCAATCAACAACTAAAAAATAATTAAAAATTTAAAAAACTAAAGTAGTGAATCATCTCTATTAATAATATTTTAATATTGGTGAAGCCAGAATTGGGGATAGGCAGTTAGTGTAGAAATAAGAAATTGGGTCAAATCGAGAAATGGAGGCCATCAGAATCTGGGATGTTGAAGACCACTGGGAGATTGGAATGTCAGTGTCTCCAGAGCTCTTTTTATCACCAAAAATAAAACCTGCTTAATATGCTTGCCTTGGCATGCTTCTCTGCTTCTATACTTCAACACCTGAGGCAGGAGAACTTGTCACCTGTAAAATGCAGTATCTTTGAGACCAATATTTATTTTTGGATACTCTGTTAGGGCCTAGGGTGAACTCTACTTGCATTATATTATCTCACCTCACAGTCATTGGAATGAATGTTTGTCTATCATTTAAGCTGATTCACCTGAGAGGGAACACACAGAACCCAAATTTAAGACTCATTTGGAGACCAGCACCTTCTTTGAAGTCTCTTAAATTCCTCCTGGCTCAGTTTCTTCTTCATGATTATTGCAGTATAGTATTCTTGTTTTACTTTGTGTTTGGTTTGGTACTGGGTATCAAATCCAGGGCACTTTACTATTGAGCTATATCCCCAACTCTTACTTACTTTTGATACAGGGTCCTGATAAGTTGCTTAGGACCTCACTAAGTTGATAAAGCTGGTCTTGAACTAGCAACCTTACTGCCTCAGCCTCTCAAGTCACTGGGACTACAGGCGAGCTTCAACAAGACAAGCCCAGCATAAGTGTTTTTGTATTTGTGTCATACAGGACACATCTCTATGCAAGTCACATAATAAATGTTCAAGAAATGTAGATGCCTTAAGTTTTTACCAGGACTGATAAGTAATGAAACTGTGGCAAAGTGAATGTAAGTAACTTCAAGGCTACTTAATGAATACTCATTCCCAAGTATGGCAGACAGCAATGTCTACCAAGCTTTACATTTTAATTTTTTAATAACAAACATTTGTTAATTTCTATAATACATTTAGGAAGAACATTTGATGGCAGGAATATATCAATGAATATATCATTACCTATTATATGAAACAATAAAAAATCAATGGAGTATTGTATGATGGCAAGATGGAAAAGTCAGTAAGGAGGACAAGTTTGTATTCTGTTTTTCTATCCTCCCATCTCATGCCTCAGGCCCTGGGGGATGATCATGAATCTTAAATCCCCCCACATCCACACCCCTGCTAGAAATCAAACCCTGAAAGCCAGACAAACGTTGTCCTACTGAGCTACAGTCTCAGCTCATTAATCTACACATAAAAAATTATGTGTGCCCAATATGATTTTAACATACACCCATGCGCACTGCTACACTACCTTCCCCCCCTTGGCATGAACTGATTTGTAGCACTTATTAGGTCAAGAGGGAGATTTCAAACTGATGGGTGCATTATAGACAGCTAGATCTGTCTACATGTACAAACTCTTGTGTTCCTGCATTAAATCTTCATTTGGAATCATGAATCCATGTCTTTGTAATCACACAGAGTCACAATAGTCTGAAACAACCACAGTCTATATTATAGGTAATGGGTCACTAAAGATTATCTATATTACAGGAAAATTGAGCCAACAAAATTTTACATTGCATCCTATCCTCATATTTAATAAAATGAAGATGCATTAAGGTAGAGGAAAAAGACAGCTACAGTATTATTCCTTTGCTTCAAGTGAGAAGTGGTTCCTCAAATATGGAGTTCCCAGGCAGAGAAGTCAGGTTCCTGAATTATCCCTAATTATGTGTGGTCTGTGGAAAAAAAAAATGGCCTGACAGGGAAATTCAGGGACCCAGCAGGAGATGCCCATATAAGGGAACTCTTAGCAACATTCAAAAAACTCACAGTTTCACTTTGAAAATCTAGGAACACACCAACACAGCCCAGAGGTCTCTCTATATACAGAGAAAATATTGGGGAGGTACTCAAGAGACTGAAATGTTTATCCTCTTTCACACATAAAAGGAGAAACATGTCCTGAAATTCAGTCAGGGTGTGGTTCTTCCTTACCACAGAATCACTACAGACTCTAACAACCAAGTCCCAAGAGTCACTCACATCCAGCTCCCAGTAATATTTCCCAGAAGCAAAGGTCTGAGCTTCCCATGCAGCAAAGTAGTTTGATCTGTCAGAATTCAAAGATTCAGCTTCATTGTCTTGTCCAAACATCAGACTTCTGACATCATCAAACAGCCTTAAATTGCGACATTTATTTCATTAAGGAAGGAGAAGTTCAGTGTGAAAAGAAGTTGAACCTTTCAGTAAGTATGCAGAGAGAGAGAGAGGGGCAGGGAATGAGTCCAGAAGGGATCATTTTGATAAGAACTTTCATAATATGGAGAATTTTTCCTGTTTTAATAATCCATTTAAGAGATTAAATTCAAGTAAGCTGCTCCTTGCCATATGACCCTCACTTACTCAGACAATAACTAAGGAAATGCTCAACATATCAACAAGGTTGAAAAGCAGAGTTTACTCACTCTTTTTTTTTTCCATTTAATTTTGATCCATTGAACACACATGGAGTATAGCTATTGTTTCTCTGGGTTACACAACCAGAGAGTAGAGTCACACCATCTGTGCATTCATACATGCACCCAGGGCAATGATGGCTGTCTCATTATGTTGTTATTATTACCCCCCCCACTCCAAGCCCACCCCTCCCCCTCCCTCTATGCTATCTATCCTTCCTCCATTCTTGCTTCCCTTCCAACCTGCATTATGCATCATCATTCACTTATCAGAGAGATCATTCAGCCTTTGGATTTTGGGGATTGGCTAATCTCATTTAGCATGACAGTCTCCAAGAGCATCCATTTACCTACAAATGCCATAATTTTATTCTTCTTTATGGCTGAGTAATATTCCATTGTGTATATATACCACAGTTTCTTGAATTGTGCTCAGTCCTGCCTGCAACTCAAACTATCCTCACATCACTGATTAAAGATTACATTACTCTCAGCTGGGCACAGTGGCACACTAGCACACCTGTAATCCAAGCTACACTGGAGGCTAAGGCAAGAGGATCACAAGTCCATAGGCAGCCACAGCAAAGTAATGAGACCCTCAGCAACTTGGTGAGATACTGTCTCAAAATCAGAAAGATAAAGGACTGGGGCTGTTGTCCAGTGGTTAAGAGCTTCTCAGTTCAATGCCTGAAATAAAAAAGCAGAAGAAAAAAATGATTACCTTTCTTGCACTGAATGTGCACTCTTGAGTACTTATTCCATTGTGATTGTGCCTGTCATTTAATTTTTTTCTTCTAAATAAATAAAATCCCCATCTTTGTGTATCCAGCATACCCAGAAATATCTTGCAGCTTGGTGTGCCATGAGGATAAGTTTGAACCTTTAGGATGGAAACAGATAAGCTGTGGAAAACACCAAGCCATTTCCCAAGTCAGACCCCTTGTTCAGGATGTTTTTGAGCTTTCTGACTGGATGGCACGTGCTAACAAGTCACCCTTTTTTGCATACACAGATAAAAATCCAGGTGTTAAAAATCTTCCTTTTGACCTTCTCCTCTATTTGGAGAAAGTGGTGAGAACATGCTGCCGAATAACTTTAAAATTGGCATCTGTCTTAAGGCAGATTGTCCTATGACCTAACAGATCCCTTGAGGGGCTGTAACTTACACTGAGTATCTGGAGAAACAAGCCCTTGGGCCAAATGCTCACACCTGCCATCCCAGGGGCATTGGAGACTGAGGCAGGAGGAGCACAAGTTTGAAACCAGCCTCAGCAGATTAG
>JAJEJO010042706.1:0-109270 GCA_020662805.1 Glaucomys volans | reverse complement strand
ATTACAACAGACACAATTGAAATACAAAACATAATAAGAAGCTACTTTGAAAATTTATACTCCAACAAAATAGAAAACCTGGAAGACATCAACAGGTTCCTAGAGGCATATGAGCCACCCAAACTGAATCTGGAGGACATACACAACTTAAATAGATCAATTTCAAGCAATGAAATAGAGGAAGTCATCAAAAGCCTACCAACAAAGAAAAGTCCGGGACCAGATGGATTCACAGCCGAGTTCTACAAGACCTTCAAAGAAGAGCTCATTCCAATACTCCTCAAAGTATTTCATGAAATAGAGGAGGAGGGAACCCTTCCAAACTCATTCTATGAAGCTAATATCACCCTGATACCAAAACCAGAGAAGGACACATCAAGGAAAGAAAATTTCAGACCCATATCTCTAATGAACATAGATGCAAAAATTCTTAAAAAAATTTTAGCGAAACGCATACAAAAACATATTAAAAAGATAGTGCACCATGATCAAGTGGGTTTCATCCCAGGGATGCAAGGTTGGTTCAACATCCGGAAATCAATCAATGTAATTCACCACATCAACAGACTTAAGGTCAAGAACCACATGATTATTTCAATAGACGCAGAGAAAGCATTTGATAAAATACAGCACTCCTTCATGCTCAAAACACTAGAAAAAATAGGGATAGTGGGGACATTCCTTAACATTGTAAAGGCTATTTATGCCAAGCCCACAGCTAACATCATTCTAAATGGAGAAAAATTGAAAGCATTCCCCCTGAGAACTGGAACAAGGCAGGGATGCCCTCTTTCACCACCACTATTCAACATTGTTCTTCAAACTCTAGCCAGAGCAATTAGAAAGACCAAAGAAATTAGAGGAATACGAATAGGAAAAGAAGAGATCAAACTATCCCTATTTGCTGATGACATGATTCTCTATCTAGAAGATCCTAAGAATTCCACCAGAAAACTTCTGGAACTCATTAATGAATTCAGCAAAGTAGCAGGATATAAAATTAATGCTCATAAATCTAATGCATTTTTATTCGTAAGTGATGCATCCTCTGAGAGAGAAATTAGGAAAACTACCCCATTCACATTAACCTCAAAAAAAAATACTTGGGAATCAATCTAACAAAAGATGTGAAAGACCTCTACACTGAGAACTACAGAACACTAAAGAAAGAAGTTAAAGAGCATCTAAGAAGATGGAAAGATCTTCCATGTTCTTGGATAGGCAGAATTAATATTGTCAAAATGGCCATACTTCCAAAAATGCTATACAAATTCAATGCAATTCCAATGAAAATCCCAATGATGGACCTCATAGAAATAGAGCAAGCAATCATGAAATTCATTTGGAGGAATAAGAGACCCAGAATTGCTAAATCAATCCTTAGCAAGAAGGGTGAAGCAGGGGGTTTCACAATACCAGACCTCCAACTATACTACAGAGCAATAGTGACAAAAACAGCATGGTATTGGTACCAAAATAGACGGGCTAGATCAATGGTACAGAATAGAGGACACAGAGACAAACCCAAATAAGTACAGGTATCTCATACTTGACAAAGGAGGCAAAAACATGCAATGGAGAAAAGACAGCCTCTTCAACAAATGGTGCTGGCAAAACTGGAAATCCATATGCAGCAAAATGAAACTAAACCCATATCTCTCACCCTGTACAAAACTCAACTCAAAGTGGATCAAGGACCTAGAAATCAGACCAGAGACTCTGCACCTAATAGAAGAGAAAATAGGTCCAAATCTTCATCATGTTGGCCTAGGACCAGATTTCCTTAACATGACTCCCAAAGTGCAAGAAATAAAAGCACGAATCAATGATTGGGATAGAGTGAAACTAAAAAGCTTCTTCTCAGCAAAGGAAACAATCAGCAATGTGAAGAGAGAGCCTTCAGAGTGGGAGAAAATCTTTGCCACACACACTTCGGACAGAGCACTAATCTCCAGAATCTACCAAGTACTCAAAAATCTTTACACCACGAACACCAATAACCCAATCAATAAATGGGCCAAGGAAATGAACAGACACTTTACAGAGGAAGATCTACAAGCAATCAACAGATTTATGAAAAAATGTTCAACATCACTCGTTATAAGAGAAATGCAAATCAAAACCACCTGAAGATTTCATCTTACCCCAATTAGAATGTCTTTTATCAAGAACACAGGCAACAACAGGTGTTGGCGAGGATGTGGGGAAAAGGGTACACTCATACATTGCTGGTGGGAGTAGAAGTTGGTGCAGCCACTCTGGAAAGCAGTGTGGAGATTCCTTAGAAAACTTGGAATGGATCCACCATTTGACCCTGCTATCCCACTCCTTGGCTTATACCCAAAGGACTTAAAATCAGATTGCCTCAGTGATGCAGCCACATCCATGTTCATAGCTGCTCAATTCACAATAACTAGATTATGGAATCAACCTAGATGCCCTTCAGTAGATGAATGGATAAAGAAACTGTGGTATATATACACAATGGAATATTACTCAGCCATAAAGAAGAATAAAATTATGACATTTGTAGGTAAATGGATGATGTTGGAAACTGTTATGCTAAGTGAGATCAGCCAATCCCAAAAATCCAAAAGCCGAATGGTCTCTCTGATAAATGAATGATGATGCATAATGTGGGGGGGAAAGATGGCAAGAATGGAGGAAAGATAGCTAGCATAGAGGGAAGGGAGGGGCGGGGGCGGGTGGGGGGTAAAATTAATAACAGTGTGTGTGACAGATACCATTGCCCTGTGTACATCCATGAAAGCACAGATGGTGTGACTCTACTTTGTGTACAACCAGTGAAACAATAGCTGTACTCCATTTGTGTTCAATGAATCAATAAGTAAATAAAAAAAAAAGAGTGGGACAAGACTTTGCTAGCTACTATTATGACAAGGGATCAATACCCATAATATATGAAGAGCACAAGAACCTGAACACCAAAAATACAAAACAAAACAAATGACGAAATCAATAAATGGGCAAATGAAGTCAACAGATATTTCTCAAAAGAAGAAATACAAACAGCTAATATATGAAAAAAAAATGTTCAACATCCCCAGTCATCAGAGAAATGCAAATCAAAACCACATTGGAATTTCATCTTTCTTCCACCAGAATGGCACTCAGCAAGAATACAAATAATAACAAATGCTGGAGCGGAGGCAGTGAAAAAAAGTATACTTATACTTTTTTGGTGTGGATGAAGGTTAGTACAAAATCAGCATGGAGGTTTCTCAAAAGCCTAGAAATGAAACTACCATATGATCCAGCTATTCCACTCCTTGGTATTTTTTGGAAAGTACTAAAATCAGCATAATACAGAAATACATGCATGTCAATGTTTACAGCAGCACAACCCACAACAGTCAACATATAGAAGCATCCTAGTTGTCCATTAACAAACAAATGGAGAAAGAAAATGTGGCCAAGGGAAAGGGAGGTATTAGGGAATAAGAGTAATCAGATTATTTTATATGCACATGTGAATATGTCACAATGTATCCTACAATTATGTGTAATTATAGTGCACCAATAAAAACCATTAAAAGTCTCAGTAAACAAGTGATCTCTTTAACTATGGCAATGTCATGAAAGACAAAGGAAGACTGCAAAATAGGTCCAAGAAAAATGAGACTAAATATACATGAAAACCAAATTTAATGGACTGAATTCTGGATAACAAAAAAAATAGCTTATAATTATAAAGAGACTATTGGCACAGGTGGGAAAACTTCCTGAATTGAGTAATTGTACAAGGTTATATCACAGACTTACTTTTTCATTTTATGTAGCGTACACACACTTAGGGTTGAACTCTTTTATAACATTTGAAAATTAAATGATTAGGCATAAATAAGATAAACAGTACCCATAAGAACATAGAAAGGATGTGAATATCAGTACATGAGATAAATGGATAAGAGTGGAGAGGTAAACAGATGTTGGCTGCGAGATAGGATGATTAAGGAAGTAAGGTGGAAGGAAGGTGGATATGAAACCATGGGCAAAATATATGAGCAACGGTGAATTAAGGGGATATATATGAGTTTTAATAGTACCATGGTTATAGTTTTTCTAAAAATTTTATTTACTTGAAACTATAAATTAAAAATTAAAAAGAATATTAAACAGCTATATTACTGTTCAAGAAGACAAGACACCAACCTAGGTGTCCCTTAATAGAAGAATAGATGTAGAAAATGTGTATATTTGGAGTTGTACTCAGCCATATAGAGGAATGAAATTAAGGCATTTGCTGGTAAATGGATGGAACTGGAGCTCATCATGCTAACTGAAATAAGCCAGCCTCAGAAAATCAAGGGCACATGTTTTTTTCTCATATGAAGAAGCTAGAAATAAGGAATTTTTAAAGGTTGGGTGAGATGTCAGGAACATAGAGGGGATAACAATGGTGCAGAGAAAGGAGGTCTAGGGGCAGGGAGAAGAAATGGGAAAGGGGAGGAACTGCAGAATGAAGCTGACCAAAATATATTATGTGCACATATGAATATATTATAATCAATTCTGCTTTTATGTATAACTATACTGCACCAATTAAAAAATGAATTTAAAAACATCTTTTGTACCTGTCAAATTTACACAATGCAAAGAAAGCAATGAGGTTTATAATTTACACATCAAAAATGCAATATGAATTTAGGAATGACAATATTCACTATCTCAGTGATGAAACTAAAAATATAGGCTGGTGTGCTGAGATAGCTGATGCATTAGAACCCCAAGAGTGTAACTTGGTGACTCTTCCCCAAAACATGCAGAGCAGGATCTTGCAAATATTACCTTTATTTCAAACCTCCCTTGAGACAACTTAGTTGCCTTCTTTCTACTTATCTGTTATTGTACTCACCATAATAAATTAGTGATTTGGGGGGCCTCCCTGCCTTGACTGTGAGTCAAAGGTTGAAATTAATTCTCCCTTTAGACTTCAGACCCTTAGTAGGAAGCATGTTACATTGCACAAGTAGGCAGCAATAAATGCTGAGGGAAAGTCTTAGCAAACAACTTTTCTCATTAAAAATGTTCATGCTATGAAAGACAAAGACTGTAACATAGGTTCACATTAGATAAGACTAGCATTATACTTAAAAACTAATTCAATGGATTGTACTTATTGTTTGAAAAATATTCTCTGAAAGAGATTATTGGGAGCTAGTCTGCATGTGTGAGTGGGAAGTGGCAGGCCACTGATTCTGGCCTTTCCCACTGACTGTTCCAGGGACATCTTCAGCAATGAACTGGTTTGCTACCCGGTTGGTGGGAGCCACCTGGAGCCTGTCGCCGCCACCAGAAGCCCGCAGCAATGAAAACCTCGACAACATTGATATGTCTTTGGATTATATTATCAAATTGAATCAAAAGCAAAGAAAGAGGCAGAATTTTCCAAGGCTAAATAGAAGACTCCAGCAAACTAGTACCGGCAAAATCAAGATGAGAGTACAGTGGGGGATCCAGCGGAATTCTGGTTTTGGTAAAGCTACTTTGAGCCATAGAGGAAGAATAACACCTGGAAAGTGACATCCTTATGTTATTATCACTGGTCTTGCAGCTAGGAAGGCAACTGGAATTCAAAAAGGAATTAGTCCTATGAATCATCCACTGTAGAGATTTCAGGTCAGTGAATGTACAGAGGCGCGAAAGTCCTTTGAGTCGAGCACACTCCTCAGGACAAAAGGCGCACTGTTTGAATGGCTTAGAAATGCTCTGAAACTCCTCTGTCCTTGAGGCCCTGAGACATTACCTTGTTATAATAACCTTTGGTACTAGTGGACTCTGAGAAGCAAGCAAGTTATGTGATCTGCACATGCACAAAACTAACTGTACTATGTAACCTAGGTAACTTGATATGACCCTGGAATAGAAAATAAACTGGACTGGCTTTGTCATGGGAGCCACTTCTTGCTCTTCGCCATCCTGTGTGCTTACCTCTTTATTAGCTCTCCCCTTAACCCTTATAGTTGGACCCTGATTAACCTTTACAGCTGGCGCCCTGAGTGGGGACACTTCTGGATGTGTTGACGGGAGGAGGGGAAAGTTTACTGCCTGGAACAGAATAACTCTACAAGGTTATATACATGTACTTTTCTGTTTGTAGTATTATGGAACCTTAGGGGAAAACTCTCCCAATAATATTTGAAAATATGATGATTCAGTGTTCATATGAATAAATATAATATCAACAAGTATATACAAATGAGTGGATGTAAATATCCATAGATGACAAAGACATTGTGGAGTAAACCAGATATGGCCACAAAGATGGAACCATAAGGTAAGGAAGGAGGAAGATGGAAATGAAACCAACGTGCAAAAAGTATGGATGATTCATGAAACTGAGAAAACTACATGATTTTAATTGTACAAATGCTATAATATTCTGTAAATCTTCTTGCTTCAATATATAAAGTAATAACTAAAAACATATACAAGGAATAGATTATGGTTCAGGGAGTTAGGTTATTTTTATAACATTAACAGTAACTAGGAATAGATTTCATATTGTTGCTTTCCTGTATCATGTAATCATATTCTAAATGACAGTCTGTATATAAATCCACTAATTTTTTCTCATATGGAATGACTGAATGGAAGACAAATAGAACACTGTATCCCTCATCCCATTTGTGGGTAATCAGAACCGATTGTGTTTTAAAAGTTATCTTAGACCTAGTAGCCCTCTAATGAGCATGCCAAAGTACATGTCATATAGAATAAAGTACAAAAATAACAGCAATATAATTTGTGAATGACTGCAAAATTACAGTCCTACAGTGACAATAAAAAGTATAGTAGAGTGGCATTAATGGCAGTCTCTTCACATTCTGGCAAACTCTTCAAAAGCAATTGCAAAATGAATCCCTGACCTGCATTGTGTAGATGTTTAGCTTGCAAACACTCTTTTTTGAAGAAATAATTTTTTATCATAATCATTGGACACTTTTGTTTTCTAATCCTACAAATATTCAAATACCCATTAAAAACAGTTAAAAAGGTACAAACAGAGCAAGCTATATGTCACTATCCAGAACTATCTAGTTTTTAACCAACCTTAATCAAAGAAACAGGGGTTATTATTCATTGAACTCTTTCCCCTTTGAATTGTCTCTTCCAGGTTCAGTGCCCAGGAATTTGAATTTATAGATATTTAAGTATTAAGAATTTTAAGCAAAATCAATCACTTTTATTTACAAAAGGATAGATAATGAGAAAACACTGTTCGAATCCAAGTAAGGTTCTGTGTCTTCTAGGTAAGTGTTCTTTGGTTAGACTCAGCATCTAAGCCTTCCTTTTCTCATATCAGAAGGGACCTAGCATCCCCATGTAAACAGGCCTTATTATGTAATTGTTATGTAACTATGTTAAAGTGTGTTGACTTGGCCCTTTCTTCAGACAGTAGTGTAAAAAGGTGTTTTTACTTCTGATGTAATGACTAAGAAATCATGTATAATTTTATGATTAAAATTAAAATCATTTCCTTGGATTTGTTATTGTAGAGGCAGCCCTGGAAAAAAAGTTTCTGGTACCCACAAAGTCTCCATGGAAAAGGAATCATTTTTTTAGCAAGGGAATACACAAAGCTGCAAAATATATTTTCCACATTCTTAACCAACTTTCAGGAGATGTTTAAATTCCTTTTCCAATATTTCCTTCCTGCTGGTCCTGGTGATGGCATGATGTATCATGTATACATACACCTTACCCCCACAGACCTTTTCTTGCCCTTCCCATCACCTTGATCCTCAAGTTTCCCTTCACTTTCTTTCTCCAGACTAGTTGTAATATCCTGATTTTCACTTTGTGGCTCCTCCTGTTGCAATGGTTCATCACTGGACTGCTGGGTCTATTTGAGTATGCATATAAAAATGAAAAGTTAGGTTGATAATGTAATTACTAACAAATATGTATAACACATACATATATAATCAAAAGGAAGGCTACACACATTTTTCACCTGATTCTATACACTTATTTTTAACAAACCTACTTTCCCCACACTGAGGTTAGTCCCACAGTAGTTAACTGCAATGACTTTTCTAAGAGATTCTCATCTATGATAGGATGGATTGTGCAATCTACTGTTAGTAAACATCAGAAGGATGTCATCAGGCATAGTTCATGGGAATGTTAGAGCATATATCCAGGCCAAAGAAGAACAGAATCCTCATGGATAAATGTTTCCTTCATGAGACCAACTGTCACACCTTATCAGCAGGGAAGAGTATTATCAGTGCATCTATAATATTCAAAATTTTCTCAAAAATGAGTTTGAGTTAACAGAAAACATATGAAAGTACTCACAACCACAGGCTCAAATGGCTGAGAAGATTCTTGTTCACTTTTTCTTCCTCTAGATTTAGTTCTTGGTCTTCTTTGTCTTTTCATATTTCACACAGAATGCTAAATAATGATATTTGAGATGTACATTTAATAGGATAACATTTGATCACTTCCAATGTGCTGGTCCTCATTGCTCACCCTGCTCCCTGCCATAGTCCCAAGTGAGGACTCTGGAATCAGTCCAGTGGGTCCAGGAGACACCTCCAGGATTCTGATAACTCCTTCACCACCTCCAACACTGGATACATCTACCTAGACTACTATGCTCACCGCAGGCCACTTTATTCCCTTGTCATAGCCCCTCCATGATCACAAAGGCCCACAATAGTAGCGCCATCTGTGAGAAAGACAACGACCTCAAGATCTTTCCCACCCCCAGGCTATGGAGCTCTCAGTCTGACCTGTTAGAAGCCCGCTGGCACCTGCTCACACTTGGACTTCTGACAGGGCTGATCTAAGGACCTACCTGCGGACACTCAACAAGAAAGAATCAAGACTTCTGAAAGGAGGAAAGCACAACCTGACTCACCACAGCTCTAAGTACAGAAAGCAGAGGGCAGGGCGCAAGCGCACTAACTGACTCATGGAAGGGAGCATGCGCACTGACTGAATCAGGTGCCTGGGGCTGGGCTTTTCCTGGCTCCGAAGGGAGATCCTGTCTTGCAAAATGAAATCCTCTAGCAGCCATTTTTATTCCTGTTGGAACTTACCTTCTCTACCAGGAACTTTGAGACTAGATGGCTTAGCTTATCTTTAGAGAAAGATGTGTTTCTGAAAGTACTGTGAAAGCAATATTTATTAATATGAATATTAATGTTTTTCTTTCCTTTTTTTGCTTAGCACTACTAGGGATTGATTTTGGGGCCACTCTAGCACTGAGTAACATCTCTAGCCCTTTTAAATTTTCTTTTGAGACAGGGATTCACAAAGTTGGGAGGCTGGCCTGGAACTTGTGGTCCTCCTACCTCAGACTCCTGAGTCACTGGGATTAAAGTTGTGTGTCACAGCATCCACATTTTTTATGGGTTTTGCTGCTTTTATTTCTCATGATTTTGAAGCCTTTCTCTGCTCACACAGAATCAATGCATTTAGTTATATTAACTTTTGGGGATACTTTGTGTACATTTAAATCTCTGTACATGTAACCAATTTCCCTGAATATGACTGTCATCGTTCAGCCAGGATATGGTTTAGAAATATGCCCAGACACTGATCCTAAGACTCAGGCTAAGGCTATAGCCCCTGTATACAGTGATAATGACTAACTCATGAAATACAGATATGTATCATTTCCATACATCAGCCTGATCACCGGTGTTCATAAGACAAAACTGACATTTTTACTTAATGCTGTAAGGGAGCATAGTACCTCAACAGAGAAACTAGCATCTAAAGGGTGGGAAGGCTTAGAAGTTATTCATTCTGATTTTGAAGTCTAGTATAGGAGGAGATCATTTAAGAATGGTGATGGGAGTTATAATTGGAAAAGAATTGTGATATAATCTTTTAGGGTGGGTGAACACAGCAAAACTTTTTTTGAGTTTTTATTTTTAATTGGTCCATAATAGTTGACTATTTTGAGTAAGATTTCATATTTCAATAAATACGTATACTATGTGTAATTTTCAAAAAAGGGTAAATACCATTTTCTTTATCTCAAATATTTATCCTTTTTTAAATTGGGAGCATTCAAAATCCTGTCTGCTTGTTATTCTGAAATACACAGACAAATAGTAAGTGTAGCCACCCTACTCTATTATAACACACTAGAACTTATCTCTCACATCTATATTTTGGTACCCACTATACATTCACTGTTTATGTTCTCTCCCTTCTATGAGGTCAGGTTCTAAGCTTCCACATATGAATGAGAACATCAATATATCTATCTGTGATGAAGGCATGGCTTCTGAGACATGAGTTTCAAAGATTATTGGGGTGATAAAATATCATTTGACACTTAGGTGTGGAATGCTGAGTCATTCTAGCAGTTGGTAAAAAGAAAAATGATGTTCTTTAGAACTTTATTTTCCTAGGTAAGTGATTCTTGTGTTAGTAAAGGTATGTTGATGTAACCAGTAAAATATAAACTGTCTTTGTGTGGACATTTGTCTGTGTGAATGGTTTTAGTTCTCATTATTTCCTTTTGTATAATTCACAGGTTGGTGTGAGGAATAGTATATGGAAGTTGAGGAGAAGAATGGAGGCCCTCATTACAAGTAGCTTTATTGAAAGATAGGATATAGTGTTGCCATGGTTCTTACAGTTTCCACGAATTTGGGTTTCTTTTAAGGAAATATCTTGAATGGGATGGCAGAGATATCTCAATATCTATTTCCTAAACAGGAACTCAGTTCTTCAAATTTTTATTATACAGTGAGAGTAGTCATCATCTCATGTACAATATTTAGTTTATCATTTATCTTTTGTTATTTTTCTCAGCATGGACATTGTCATTAGCAAATCCTAATCATTTTTCCATTCTTCATTCTAGTTTTTAGAGTAGTTCATTCCAAAGTGCTCAAAGAATGGGAAATAGTGAATTTACACTTTCTTTGAGTATCTAATTAGGAAATAGTCAACTTCATGCTATCAGATTGCTGGAGGGTTATACTTCCTGCATTTTCTGTTTGCTCCTCTCAGCAAAGAAAGAGCACAATACCTAGAGACCATTTCAAGATTGTTTGAAAACAAATACAAAGACTAATGTAGAGCTGATAATTTCATTGGTGTTCAGCACTCTAATGCTATCCTCTCTTAAAAGAGAGAATTGAGGGGTAATGACATCATAAGCCTCTCATCTACAAAGACTGGATGAAATATCACTGCTCCTGCTCAACAACCAGCATGTACTTCCTGAAGATTTGTGCTTGTTGAGTTCTGAATGGCTTCACTGCAGCTTCCAATGGCAGGCTTCCACCTGATGCTGATCTCCAAGTTCTTCTCTCCATTCCTGTGGGATATTGCCCCTATACATACAAAAGTGTTTAAAGGGTCATAATTTGGTTTTCATGTAAGTAAGTTGTGAGATACATATCGTGACACACCTGAAGCAAGTAACTTGCAGAGACAAAAAGAACTGCCTGTTGCATGATCCTGTGTTATTTAGCTTTTTGTCACTGTGATCAAAATACCCAACAAAGACAACTTAGAGGAGAAAAGGTTTATTTTGGCTCATGGTTTCAGAGGTTCAGTCCGTGGTGGGCAGACTCTATTGCTCTGGGCCTAAGTGAGGCAGAACATCATGGCAAAAGGGCATGGTGGAGGAGGTTTGCATTGTTTATGATGACCTGGAAACAGAGAGAACAAGGGGAAAGAGCCACAGGGATATGATTCCTTTCTGGGTATGTCCCTGGTGACCCACTTCCTCTAGCCATGTCCCACGTTTTTATTACCATCTAGTTAGTCCATTCAAACTGATTAGGTTATTAGTCTCATAATCGAATCATTTAACCCTGAATATCTTCTCTTTAACACAAGAGCATTTGGGGACACCTCATGTTGGAACCATGACAAAATCAGGAGGGAGGCCTGGGGGCACAGGTCTCAGGGGACACCAATCCTGCTCTGCCACCTTGTGGATGCATCTTCTAGTTCAGTGCAAACAATTCTCCTTGTGGCCCTGTCTCCTTGTTTCTCTGTGCTTCCTAGCCAACATGAATAGAGCAACATTCCCCCACCATGCCCTTTCCACACAAAAAGGTCTCAAAGCGCCATTATCTAAGGCTGACTAGGGCATTGAGCTGATCCACAGAGCATATTTTATGATGCCCATTCACAGTAGGAGACAAATCTCATGTGCAGTGCAGTACACACAGAGGAAGTGCTGGGAGTGCCCTGTTTAGTCTTCCTGACCTTGAGAACTGGTAGGGCAGTGAAGGTGGTCATGGGCATCCTCAGCAACATGAAGAAGCATTCATGAGACATGAAGGTGGTATTCTAGACAGAGAGGTTTGTATTAGGGGCTATATTAGGGTGTGTGGAAATTGGTCTGGGAAAGAATCAGGTTTTACCAAGGTGGGTCCTATCTGGCAGCTGGCAGCCCTCCCTGTGAGCTGGGAAGAGCCCTGGAGTGTTTATTTAACCCTGGAAGAAATATCATCACAAAAGTTGTGTTTGGGGTGATGGTATTTCAAGTGCAGAGTGGAACTGAGAGAGCAGGGCAGAGGAATAGTTCCCTCACACAAGAAACATGAACCAAAGCTGTGCAAGGAGATAAATCTATTCCAGGTTGCATCTCTGTGGAGGTCCAGGAGTTGAGGAGAAGCCCATTCTTTCTGCCCATCATGGGTGACTGTGGAAAGGGCAGAAAAAGAGTAAAGGACTGCAGGGATATGAACCCTTCTTAGGCATGCCTTTAGTGACCCACCTCCTCTAGTTATGCCCCACCTTCCTATAGTTAACACCTAGTTAGTTCATTCAAACTAGGATGGATTGTTTACATTACTACTCTCACAATCCGATCATTTCACCTCTGAACATTCCTGCATTAATACAGGAGCTTTGGGTGGACACTTAATATACAAACCAATATTCAGTGATTTAACAAGGCCTGTGATATGACTCTGGGCTTTTTACCCTGCCTTGCCCAAATTTGCACTTGTGTGTTTTGCATAAGCCATTCATTTTCCCAACTCTAACAGCTTTCCTTATCCTTCTTCACCTACTCCCATCATCAAATCAAGGTGTTATACAGACTAATTAGTGTTTACAAACTATAAAGCTCTGGGTTTTTTTTTTTTACCCAGTTATCCCACTCCTCAATTTATACCCAAAGGTCTTCAAATTAGCATACTACGTAACACAGCCACATCAATGTTCATAGCAGCTCAATTCACAATAGCTATATTGTGGAACCAACCTAGATGCCCTTCAACAGATGAATGGATAAAGAAAATGTCGTACATATATACAATGGAATGTTATTCAGCCATAAAGAAAAATAAAATTCTGGCATTTGCAGACAAATGGATGGAATTGAAGAAAATCATGCTAAGTGCAATAAGCGAAACCCAAAAAATCAAAGCCCAAATGTTTTCCCTGATAAGTGGATGATGATATATGATGGGGGTAGGAATGTGGGGGGTGAGAGAAGAATGAGGAACTTTAGATTACGTAGAAGGAAATGAGAGGGGGGGGCGGGTGTATGAAAAATGGTGGAATGAGACACACATCATTATCCTATGTACATGTATGATTCACAAATGGTGTGAATCTACATCATGCACAAGCATAGAAATGAAAATTTGTACCCCATTTGTGTACAATGAATCAAAATGAAGTCTGTAAAAATTTTAAAAAAGGAAGGGTGGGGTTGTAGCTTGGTGGTGGAGTGCCTGCCTCATATGTATGAGAAACTGGGTTCGATCCTCAGCACCTCAAAAAAATAAATAAATTTTTTTAAAAAAGAATGATAACCAGGAGGCCTCATGGACATCATGTGCTAAACCCTGGGGAGAAGGCAGCCTAGTCTATTGAGGCCCAAATGAAGTACAGTGTGGAGGCACAAGATTGGGGGCTTTCACGGGGCATGGGCCCAGTTGGCAGGCCTGGAGAATGCGTGTGCTCATTCAGGGCACTGTAGAGGATGGGGAGGCTTGTAACAAGGTGTGGGCTGGCCTGCTGTGCTCTGCTGCTTCCTTCTGAATGTCTCATTCCTGTCAGTGTCTCCTGCTGAGAGATTTTCTTTCTTCATTCATTTTAACAAATTGCAGCATACCTTGTGAGCAGGCACAATTCTAAGATCTAGGACACTGGAAAACAAAGCAACCTTCCCTGTTCTTCAAAAGTTTCGATTCTATTGTGATGCTTAAAAAGGCATATAGCATGGTGCGTGGTGATGAGTCCTGATGGAGAGAAAGCAGGAATAGGGAAGATCACATGTGTAGAAGGTGGGCTTGAAGTGTCCAGTAGGGTATGGTCTCAGCATGATGGGACTACTTTTTCCCCTCCTGGAAATTAAGATGCTCAGCCTTGTAAGATTAATGTTCTCTTTTCTTTCAACGTTAAATTCCTATCCATTCATAGCCATTCTGAGCTTTCCAGCCTGTATCTAATCATAGCCATTTTAACTATAGCCCTTCTCTTTCCCCTCCCCCATTTTAAAATTAACCAATCATGTAGATTGTAACCCCAACCTCCTCTCAGAGCAAGGAGCAGTGTTGCATTAGGGATAAAAACAGGTGGGCTGCCCACCCAAGTGTGCTTTCTTTCCAGATTTTATTCTGTAGCACACCCTTCTGCAGAAGTAAAGTTTGCCTTGCAGAGCTCTTCTGAGTGTGTGTATGATTTCTTGTGAAACCCCAGTATTTCCCACTCCTGCTGTGGCCTCACTGTGGCCAGCTTTCTGGAACAACTAGATTGATGAACCACTGGCACTTAGCTCCTGAGTCCCTTCTTGAATATCACCATGCCCAGAAAATGTATTCCAAGCCCTGGTGGCATGTGGCCCTGGGGGCTACATGCCCTGTGTCCCCCAGTCCTTCCTGGGAAGGTGGGCAGTCCTGAGGTGTTCACAGACCAGATCTCTTGCAAGGTTGTGAGTACGTTTTTGTCCTAGTTCTGTGGGAATAAGTAAAGTTTTTACCAGGCATTGAATAAAAGACAACTGAAAGAATAATATATTGATGGATAATGTGTGATGGATGCTCCAGTTACATGCAGCTGCTCTGGTGCATGGCTGAACCTCAGCACATCCTGCCTCCTTACATGCTAGAGTAGATCATTGTCCATATCACCTGGTCTTGCTTTTCTGCAGGAACTGCAAACATCCTGCCCATAGACCTAAATATCCGGTCTTCCTTTGTTGGGTCCATGCTGATCTGAGGGCATTCAGGCACCTGGGCCCAAATGGACCTGAGCCCACAGCCTGAAGACCTGCTCAGAACAGGTGCCTTTACCCAGAGTTTTTTGGGTAAATGGAATTTATCACTCAGAGAATGGTACCCACATGCAGGGTTTTACCACCAGCATTCAAGCCCAGAAGTTTACTCTTTCAACTGCTTGGGAGAGACCCAGGATGGGGCACTGCCATCAGCAAAGCCTGATTGGGTGGGAAGGACTCCACTCAAGCCCCCCACAAAGAAACTCAGATACACTGACAGGGATGGCCAGGCACTGCTGACATGGTTGACTATGAAGTTCAGGCTGCAACAAGTAGTTGGGGTGCAATACACTGATGTTCAAGGGAAAGAACACCCTCTATGCATGAAATTGTGGGGCAGCAAGGGGGCTACTTTAATGTCAGAAGGCTCTTGTTACCTGAGGGTGGAGTGTGTGGACACACTGTGAATTCAGGCATCCCAGGGGTGTCAAGAGCAAGGGATACAGCACAAGGAAACCCAGAAGTAGGCTCAGGACAGGGGCATGAACCTTACCCTCCAGGACTGTCCTGTGTCCAAGAGGTAGCATCTCCAGGTCTTGTATGAAGCTGTCTTTCTTGTAGGCCTGAAAAGACCTATGGGCCAGAATGTAGCTTAGAGGCAGGAATTTACCTCTCTTGGGTCTGGAGGCCCAGGTTGGGCACTAGGGGAAGGTCCTCCTGAGGCCCATCTGGTGGGAAAAAATCCTTGGCTGTGGCTGCATCACATCATTCACACCACCTCCTAGTGAGTATGTTTATAACCAAAGACCCCTTTCCACAAGGACACCAGTCCTAGCGGACTTTTCTGAACCAAAGTCATTTGCAGCAACTCCATTCCCAAGTAAGGCTACATGGTGCAGGCCAGAATTGGACACTATTGTATGAATGGGGGATGAAGTCCAAGTCCAGACACTAGGGTACAGAGCTGACCAGTGGCTGAGACTGGCAATCTCACTCCTGACTGTGAAGCCACATGGCCACTGAGTCCTCACACCTACACCAGAGACTCCTAAGGGCTACAGCAGGGCTGCAGCTGCTCTGCACCTACCACCCCTCTGTTGGTCCTGCTGTGCCTGGAAGTCTGTGACTGCTACTCCGTGAAGATGGTCAGCCCCATTTGGGCAAATTCACAACTGTCTGTCTGACAGCTGCCAGAGCAGGCAGCTCCCGGGAGTCTGCACAGGGCTCCCAACTGGAGATGCCTTTTCCAGACCCAGTCACTTGATTTGCTTTTTTAGAGAAAGTTGGTGGAGGCCATTGGCCTGATCCTGCAGCCCTGACTCCTGTAAGGCAATCAGGCTTAGGAGAAGTACACAGGAAATCCGCAAATCACAGCCTGGGATAACAAGAGGGGCCTTGCAAGATCAGCATCCTGCACTCTCAGGGAAGCTGAGTCCCGGACAGACAGGCAGGAAAAGAGGAAGTGACTTAGAATTTCAGCCCCTAGGGTTAGTGTTCTTAAAGTGGCCATCGCTGGCCAGAGAGTATCATTGTCCAACTGTGTGATGTGGGGAGGCAGAGAGGGGAGTGAGTTGCCTCTTGCCTGGCCTGGACTGTGGGAAGCGCCTTGTTGGGGACAAAGAAATATCAGTACTTAGGTTTTCAGCCCATCCTCCCACAGAAGGGTTCTCAGAGAGTCTCACATTTTATAGAGTGAAGGTAAATTATAAGGAGTGAAAGCAGGATGGAGGCATTTCCAAAGTGGAGGGAGGTGGGTGATATGGGGGAAGAGAAGCTAATGGGCTTTCTAGCAGTTGCAGTGAAAAGCCACATTTGCTGCATAAATTTTATTTTATTTTCTCAGGAGACAATGTGTCAGCTGGGTGTGGTGGCACACACCTATAATCCAGCAGCTGGGGAGGCTGAGGCAGGAGGATCCTGAGTTCAAAGCCAGCCTCAACAAAAGCGAGATGCTAATAAATTCAGTGAGATCCTGTCTCTAAATAAAATACAAAATAGGACTGGGGATGTGGCTCAGTGGTTGAGTGCCCCTGAGTTCAATCCCTGATACCCACCTCCCCCCAAAAAGAAAAAAAAATGTCACTGTTACATCCTCCATTTATTAGATGCCTACTCTGTGGCAAGGGATTTAGTACAGAATTACTAATTTTCTGTGAGCAGGAAACTGCTATGCTCATTTTACAGATGAGGAAACTGAAGGTTAGTAGAATACCAAACATCACAGAGTGAAGGGAATGTTGGGCTAAGCTTTCCTATTTAATACCCACCAGATACCCCGTGGCATGAAGGCGATAGCAGCACCTGGGTTCTAAGATGAAGTTGTTTTGTGAATGAATGACCCTGGACATGGACTTCACATGGGAGCCAGATCTTTGCCCTCTGGTGCTAAATTAGACTGGGGCGAAAACTAAGAATATATATGTTAGAAGATTGCTAATGGGTTGAAAAGACAAATTGTTTTAAATATCAGGGGTTGTAGGCAGCCAGAGGGTATTGTTGGAATTTTACAACTGAAACCTCTAGAAGATGCATTGAAAGCATTGCTTCACAAATGTGTCCCTGAAACCCTGGGTGTCACTAAGGGTCCCTGAGGTGCCACAAGGACTAGGAGAAGCTGCCAGTTTAGCACCTTTGGGAGATCCACAATATCAATGGGTGACACTGGGAGAAGGGACTGGTTGGAAGTCCCAGAAATTTGCTTTCTGAGAACTGACTGGTAGGATCTCTCATTTACTAAATTTAATTTTAATCATGGAAATACTGTGTCATCCCCTCTTCTGGAAGGACATATCTTGAGCATTCCATATACTGTAATGAAAATGCTGCTACCTTAAATGAGAGCTGGTCACATAATTTTTAAAATGTATTTTTTATTTGAAAGTAAAGTTAAAAAAAACCTTAAATTTAAATGACAAACCAGTTAAATTTAAAAGTACTTTAAAATAAATTTAATATTAAAATTTCATAAATTAAAAAAAACAGTAGACTATATAATGCAAAGTACTTCCTCCTACCCTGTATTATAAATAAGTATTCCCCAGGGAATCCAATAGGACACAGAGTTATGTATTTCTATACACAGCTGTATAGACAAAGAAGGGGTGAGACAAACATGCAGAGACACAGAGAGTATCTAAAGAAAAAAATCTGTAAAATTTCCAAATGTGATAACAAAAGCTTGCAGATACAAGTCATTCAGCAAACCCAAAGCAGAATAAACAAGAAAAATGCACAAAGACATCAGATCAAGTCACTGCAAACCCAAGACACAGTGAGAACCATAAGATAACTATAGAAGAATGACACAGAGAGCAGAGTCACAGGCAGGATGACCACAGGCCTCTCATGAGAGCTAGAGAAGAATGATGGATAGCAGATTCACAGGCACACATAGGAAAGATCCCTCATGATAGAGAAGAGTGATAGCAGAGTCACAGCAGGAAGACCCTGGGCCCCTTAAAACAATTGTATGATTCAGAAACTAAAGTGCAGGTGGAGTCAAACAATAATTGTTTATCCAGTGAAAGTAACATTCAGAGTTCAAAGTGAGGTTGTTGTTTAGACAGACAATTGCTGAGCCTACTTAAAATTATACCTTAAGAAGGATGAAGAAAATTCTTCAGATAGATGGAGTGTGATGTCACATGAAAAATTGCATCTATACGGATGAAGAATGCCAGAAATAGTAAATATGTGGGCAAACAGGAAACATCTCCTAGTTTTAAGCTTTCAAAAAGATAATTGATGTGAATATGTCGTGGTCATTACATATCTGCCATGATGTCAACAATAATAATAAAGTGAAAAAAAGATCTAAAAAGATGACTAACTGCTTAAAGAACAATAATGAGGTATTGTGGGGATTACAGCTCTTATGGGGTTAAAGAATGTACCTCAAAAATTCCAGGGCAGAAGGGGCAAGAGTTAAATGTGGCCTTGTAAGGCTCTGCTCTTACCTGAATGGTGTTTATCACTGTGAGGTAGAATGTGCTGCCTCAGAAATGACCACTGCAAATCTTGGAGCCACACTAAAAATAGACATACATACATGTAGCTAATAAGCAAATCATGGATTAAAAAGAAGCTTTTAAAAAGCTGACTCTGGTTTTCAGTTTAGCACATGAGAATCTTGGAAGTAAAAAACTGAACCTGAAAAAAGTCGAATCTTTTTTAGATCTCTCAGAGCAATGAGGTCACAGGATAAACGACTCCCCCTCAAAACTGGAGAGACTGACAAATGCAGAAAATCACAACTATAACTCATGAGCTGAAACTTATGTGGAAACTAGTGCCAGGGTAAGGAAGCCTGAGTCAAAATTGATGAACTGCTGGAGGCTCAGCACAGATAAGTATGAGAATTTAAAACTCCAGGAAACTGGGTACTGGGGGCTGGGTACTACTACAGTATTGTGAGCTTTACTTCCAGGAGTTCTACAAGGTCACCACAGTAAATACTGGAGAAAAACTCCCTCATGTTTCCTGATGAGGTGAAGAAAATGAGCCATTTAGAAATACTCCAGAGCATCTACTTTCCTTAACAAAGCTGAACTCAGGAGGACCTGGCCAGCCAGAGCTCAACCTGCTGGGGTTTGTTAGAGCCTAACTAAATGGGAGAAGGGAAATACCCAACTTCTGCTACCCTACCCATCCTATTCCTGGGTGTTGGAAGAAGCACATGAAAAGGTCACAGTCCAGAGGCCAGGCTTACTAAAAATGGAGCCTGATTGTAGAACTGTAGAGGCCCATCACCACACCATGATAGGCCTCTGTAGCAGCTCCTTTAACCTGTATATCATCTCTGGATTTGAATAAAAATTATAAGGCATACTAAAAGGCAGAAAATAGTATGACTCCATTTATATAAGATTTAGAAAAGGCAAAGCCACAGTGACAGCAAGAGGAGTGGTGGCAAGACTCAGGATTTGGGGGACTAAACTGGCTTTAAAGGAGCAGGAGGAGATTCTGAGAAGAGCCAGGACCTCTGAGGAGCTTCTTGGACTCCAGAGAGTCTAGGATGGTAGGGGGAGAAGGTGGCAGTAAATGCCAGGTACACCACATGACTGCTACAGAAGTAAGGTCTGTGATTGCTACCAGCACTTCCTTCTATTTTGTTTAAGAACACCTTCTTGTGCATATACTATACATTGAGTAAATATCTTTGTTTTCTTTCTTCTCTTATTTCTTTATCATATAAGATATATTGTCTTTATATCATTATTTAAGCTTTGTTATTTGTACCTAAAAGTATTTAAATTCTGGGATATCAGAAGTGAATTACTGGAGGAGTTATCTGCTCTTCTGGGGAAGGAAGTTGTGTGTTTTTGGTTGCATGCAGGAAAGCTGCATGATGACACATGTATCATAGTGGAACTGTGCTGTGTCACACTTTGGAGATTACATATGGTTCAAGGAGATGTGTGTGGTGCCAGGTTGACAAGCAGTAGGACTTGCAATGGTTGATTTGGGGTGTCCACTAGACTGGATTAAGGGATACCCAAGATATGGTAAAGTATTGCTTCCTCTCTGTCATGATATTAATCATTCTCAATGCTTGGTGGGCTCAGAGCCCATCCCTCTTTTTCTGGAAGGGAAGCCCTGGGGAAGGCTGGGCAGCTCAGGTATGACCTTGAGGGTTGTTTGTGGAGGAGACTGGCATGTGAGCTGGGGGGACCAAGTGTGGAAGATCTGCTTTCAGTGTGCATGGGCACCATTCAATTGACTGAAGCCTGGAAAAAAACAAATGGTGGAAAGGGAAATATGTGCTGTCCTTTCAGGAGCAGGCACACCCTGTTATTGTGCCCTAGGACATCAGAACTCTAGGCCTGTGGGTCTTTGGATTCTGGGACTGGCACCTCCATGGGCTTAGGCCTTTGACCTCAGACTGGGAGTTCCACTGGATTCCCTAGTTCTTGGCCACTGGACTTGGACTAAAATAAGCAACTGACATCCAAGGGCTCCAGAGTACAGATGGTCTATCCTGTGACATCTCAGCCTCCATCACTGTGTGAGTTCATTCTCCTTTTAATAAATCCCTTCTTCAACATCCATCCATATGTAGATATATTCGATCTCCCTGGTTTTGTCTCTCTGGAGAACCCTGGCTAAAACAAATAATATCATAAGGTATTTCTCGAAATAGCTAAAAAATGGAAATGGCTCAAATATCCATCAACCAACTAATGGGAGATCTATACAATTGACCATCTGTATCCATGGGCTTTGCATCTGTGAATTCAACCAATGATGGGTCAAAAGTAATTTTTAAAAAATTGAGTCTACTGAATTATATACAAAATTTTTGTGCCATTATACCCTAAGAAATATTGTATAACAGCTATTTACATAGTATTTATGTAGGCATTTCAAGTCACCTAGAGATGATTTAAATCATACAGGAGGACATACATATGCCATATGCAAGTGCTAACCCATTTTATATAAGAGACTTGAGCATTTGCAGATGTTGGTATCTGTGCAGGGTTTTGGAAACAATCTCCTATGGACACGGAAAGACAATGTGTGTGTGTGTGTGTAAATGCTTTTAGTCATGAAATAGGAATGATGTGTTAAAATATGCTATAACATTCATGAATTCCCCCAAACTAGGCTAGGTGAAAGTAATGAGTCATAAGGACAAAATGCTGTATGATTTCATTTACATGCAATGTCCAGAAAGGATAAATCTACAGAGACACAAAGTAGAGTAGGATTACCAGTGCTGGAGGGTACAGGAAATGTGAGGTGAATACCAATGTGAGCAGGTTTCTTTTTGAGATAATTAAACACTCTAACAGTAGGTTATGGTAATGGTTGCGCAACACAGAGAATGCTGAAACCATTGGATTCTATGCCTTAAATGGGAGAATTTCATGGCTTTTAAAATATATCTAAAACTTTTAAAAGCTTTATGGAATGGCACTTGTTAAGGTCAAAAACATGCATAGGCTGAAATTTCTGCAATAGTGTTTTAAAGAGTACAGGCATTCCACCAAATGTTAATATGTTTTTCCAAAAGAAAAAAGCACTGGGCAAGTGAGTTTGGGAAGCACTGGGTTAGCAGGACTGAGGAGCTGCTTCAGTGTGATCCTGGAAGGATGTTTATGTGCTGATGTGTGCTGTGGCATGGGAGGGTGGTCTTGTTCCACATGACAGGAATTGGACACCATTTTTCACATTGCCATGAACCCACAAGGTACCTGAACAAGGTAGGTGGCTGTCTATTAAGCTTTCTCCAGGATGAGGCTCCTCTCATTCCCATAAATCTCTGATAGGCTCACAGTGACAAGGGATTCATGTCACCCTCCCTTGGGAGGGTAGGGCTAAGCATACAGGAACTGTGGGTGTGTACCAAGTCAATGCAAGATGGACCAATCCTTGGCTGTCTAAAAGGTCTCAACCTTATTTTGCAGTAGCCCCAAAGTCTCTGAGGTGCCAACTGCAGCATTAGGAGCTGAGATGATCTGATGAGGCATCAGTGATTTGGAAAGACCACTCCTAAAACACAAGGAGAAACCCACTAGCCAACCAGCCACTCCAACAAGGCTGTCCATGCCTTCCTGTCACTGCACATCCTTCCAGCTTGGTCCTGCTTGCCTCTGGCCACTCCCCCACATGCAGGTGTTCAGGGGGAGGGAGGACTTGACCACTTCTGCAGATTTTCTGTTGAATTCAAGTGTGAGTCTCTGTTGTGTGTTTTGAGTCATCCCCTGCCCATTGTCTTTGTCTGACACCGGACTGCTAAGTAGCTACATTTGCATCTCCCAACCATGAGAAAACCTAATCATGAGCACAATAGTGCAGACTGGCCAAGCAGATGGTCTCAGAAGTAATCATTCAATATGTTACAAAGTTATTTTTTCTTCATTTTAGTAAAGACTTCCCTAAAATTGGGAAGGAACTTCTAAAGCTTTCCAAAAATCATTGAAATTCCAAAAGTGAAGGTACCCTCCTTAGTGCTGACTTAGAGGACATGAGTGGTGCTTGTATCTCCTTGCAGGCTTTGAGTCTGGTAAGGCTGGTGTCACAGCTGGACATTGTCTTTCCTTTTAATGGGAGCTGGGAATGTGGCCAATGCTCTGCTGAGCTTTCTGTGTCCTGGCATGCTCCCCTAAAAAGCAGGGTAAGAAGACAATGCTCTTCTGTCTCTTGGCATCACTGTGAGAAGAGAAAGTACTTAGGGCAGCCCAGAGCTTGAAAACTCAAGAATGTTCCTGCCATTGGTCACTGTTTGGATGAGACCCATGTTCACTGAGCACTTGGCTTCCTCCAGCTCATGGCATTGGGTCACTGGGCTCTTGGGCCACTCCTCAGCCCAATTGTACTGCCTCCTTAACTGAGGCCCCTTCCTCCAATTTGCCCTCCCCTGACTCCTGAGCCTTCTCATCCTCAATTTTAGTTGGTTCATCGCATCCTCAGGGACTTTTCTTTTCTTTTTTAATAAGTGCCTTTTGGATGTACATGATGGAGAGATTCACTGTTGTGTATTCATATATGTACATAGGAAAGAAAGGTCAGATTCATTTCACTGTCTTTCCTTATCCCATCCCTCCTCCCTTCTCTCCATTCCCTTTTGTCTACTCCACTGATCTTTCTTCTATTCTGTTTCTCCCATCCTTATTTTGGATTAGCTTCTGCATATCAGAGAAAACATTCAGCCTTTGGTTTTTGGGGATTGACTTATTTCACTTAGCATGACAGTCACTAGTTCCTTCCATTTACCAGAAAATGCCAAGTCATTCTTTTTTATGGCTGAGTAATTATCCACTGTGTACATATACCACAAATTCTTTATCCAGTCATTTCTTAAATGGCACCTAGGATGGCTACATAGCTTGGCTACTATGAATGGTGCTGCCATAAACATTGATGTGGCTATGTCACTGTAGGATGGTGATTTTAAAACTTTTAGATACACACCAAGGAGTGGAATAACTGGGTCAAATGGTAGTTCCATTCCTGGTTTATTGAGGAATTGTTACAGTGCTTTCCAGAGTAGTTACACTAATTTGCACTCTTACCAACAATGTATAATTTTACCTTTTGCCCCACATCCTTGGCCAACATTTATTGTTACTTGTATTCTTGACAATTGCCATTCTGACTGGAGTGAGATGAAATCTCAATGTAGTTTTAATTTGCATTTCTCTGATTGCTAGAAATATTGAACATGTTTTCATATATTTATTGACCATTTGTATTTCTTTTTCTGTGAAGTGTCTGTTCAGTTCCTTTATCCATTTATTTATTGGATTATTTGATTTTTGGGTGTTAAGTTTTTTGAGTTCTTTATGTATCCTGGAAATGAACACCCTATATGAGGTATAAGTAGCAAAGATTTTCTCCCATTCTGTAGGCTTTCTTCACACAATTAATTGTTTCCTTTCCTAAGAAGAAGCTTTTTGATTTTATGCCATGCCACTTATTGATTTGCTATTTTACTTCTTGCATTTTAGGATTCTTGTTAAGGAAGTCAGTTCCTGAGTCTACATGTTGGAGTGTTGGGCCTACATTTTCTTCTAGCAGGTGCAGGATTTCTGGTCTAATTCCTAGGTGTTCAATACACATTTTTAGTATTTACTTATTTATTTATTTATTTATTTATTTATTTATTTATTTTTGTTCTTTTTAGATATACATGAAAGTAGAGTGTATTTTGACATACTATACATACATGGAGCATAACTTATTCTAATCAGAATCCCATTCTTGCAGTTGTATATGATATGGAGCTTCACTGGTCATGTATTCATATATGATCCACTTTGAGTCCAGTATTGTGAGGGGTGAGAGAGATGGGTTAAAGTTCATTAAACTACATATGGATATCCAACTTTCCCAGCACCCTTTGTTAGAAAGGCTATCTTCTCCAATGTATGTTTCTGGCATCTTTGTCTTGTATCAGATAACTATAATTATGTGCGTGTCTCTCTGTGTCTTCTATTTTGTTCAAGTGATCTTCATGTCTGTTTTGGTGCCAGTACCATGCTGTTTTGTTACTAGAGCTCCAAAGTATAAACTGAGGTTTTGTATTGTAATGCCTCCTACTTTGCTTTTCTTACTTGTGATTGCTTTGGCTATTCTGGCTCTTATTTTTCCAAATGAATTTCATAACTGTTTTTCTAGTTCTGTGACATCTTCTTTTAAATGAAAGATTGCTTTGTGAGTTTCTTTCTCTTAAGAGTCCTGGGTTGGATCAACATTTAGATAATGATATTTTAAGTCAGTGTATTTGACCTCTGCTGATACCAATATCAGCACCCTTTTAAGAGATTGTACGGACCCTAATAGTTATAATCACTTCAGAGCCAAAGAAACAAAAATTTGTTGCAACTTTCACCATTGTTTCTCAAATTCAAGTATAGATCTATACAAGATTCTGGAATAGATTTAAAAACTAGTTGTTAAGTTTAGTAAACTTACTATAACCTTACCTATGAGGACTAAAATGGAGGAGGCAGAATAATTGGGCATTAGGAGAGGGAAACAGAGACCAAAACAAAGAGAAAGAGAGAACATATTAAAGAATAATCCACAACAAGTTAGAAAGGAGAAATAGATGAATGGTGGGTATTTGAGGTAGTTAGCAGATAATGCCAGAGGATGAGTAGGGGATAACAGGAGCATATATAACCTAGAAAACAAAGATAGGAAGATTAATTCCAATAAATGCTTTAAAGCATTAGATGAAATAAATTTGAGTGGGTTGAAGGTACAATGGTAGCTATTGGGTTAATAGTTATTGTTCACTTTAAAAAGTTATTTATATGATGAAAGTTGACATTAAAGTTGTTTATAGTAAACCATGTCAAGTGAAGAAAATTCTTGTTGATTCATGGTTTGGATTTCATTGGTTTTTAGACATTTATCAGTGTCCATCAGACTTTGGCTTGGATCTCTGCAGAGCTACAGAGGCACAGAAGCCAATTCCTCATTTGCTACAAACCTCCTGCAAATGGCTTCTGGTTTGTCAGCTTACGGGCCTGAAGATGACTGCTTGGTGAGTGCAGTGTTATGTGTTAACTATTTCTATTGTGTGCAGAAATTCAGGATGCAGGCTCTGGAGTGTCCTCGTGATTGCTGTGGGTCACCATGTACCTTTTCCACCTCTACAGGATCCTTTTTTCTGTAGTGAAGATCCTGGTGGCTGTGAGAAAGAACTCTGGTTGGGTTTTCTATGGGTGTTCTGTGGTTCAGAAGTACACTACTTTATCTGTTACTGTAGTGAAGGATCTCAGGTGGTTCAACTAGACTCTAGTTTCCACTGCCCCACATTGTGAATGGTGTGCATTGATTCCCTCTGTTTACTAAGTCTAATGTAAGAACCCACAAATAACCAATGCCCTTTCACTCACCAGTTGTGATCATGGATCAGACTTTGCTCCAGGTAAAGCTAGAAGTTGCTTCCTTCCTGCTGCTTAGTCTCTGGTAATTTTCTGCAGGGTCTCTATGTCACTTGATATTCAGGCAGTTTACCTCTATATAGCCCTGCAATTCCAGTGACAATCCCTAGGCTTCCCACAGTGCCTCCCCACAGTGTTAAGTTGTCAGGGCCTGGCAAATCTGCTTTACTGTTCAGGGCCAAAGTGCATCACTGCTGTCTCTGAGTTGAGTGAGCATTTGCTGCACAGAGCTTTCTGTCCTTGCCTGGGTTGCAGAAGCTGAGCAGGGTTAGGTGCAGTTCCTGGCACAGGTCCTCACCACTCCTACTCCCCTCATTTGTGGTAAGGTGTGGGGAAAAGTGGTTTCAGCAATTTTCAGCTAGTAGTGTTCCTTCTAGTGCTGCTTTATGGCTGAGTTCTTAAGTATTGCCACTCTAGGGGACTTCCTCTGGTTTAGTTGCAGTTGTCTGGGTGTTGGAAGACACAGTGTTGATTTAAGGGGGTGACTAGTTGGTTGAGGGCTCCACGGAATGGCTGTAGATCCCGGCTCAGTTTTCTTTTCACAATTTGGTTTTAAGCTGTTTGCCGTTACTTTCATGCTTTAAATTTTGTCGTCTTTCCAATTGTTTTTAAGTGGGTGAACTTAAGAGATTTTCTGCTTCCTCTCTTTCTCTCTCTGTTGCTCCTTCTCCCGTCCTATCCCCATATTCTATTCAGGGTTAGGGGACATTTGACTCTTTATTTTATATTCTTCTAACTTATCTTCCAGTCTCTCTAGGTTTCAGACTTTGTACTATTGAGTCTTAGAACATGCATTTTGTCACCCACCTCTCAATTCTGCTTTTATTTTGTTGTCTCCTTGCTGTGTTGTGAGAAGATTGGGACTTCCTGCCTACTTACTGTCATTTTTTAAATCTTCTTTCCTGATCCTCAGGGACATTTCTAACCTTACCCTCACCATTCCCTCTACATCCCTGCGACTTCCAGAACACTAGCCACAGCCATTGGGGTGCTTTGTTGGGAAGTTCCTACACGTCCCAGTCTTTCTTCCCAACTAGTGTGCCCAAGGGCAAGAAGTCATTCCAGCTCAGCTCAGAATCTGTGCACAGTAGGTACTCAGCAAATGTTGGATGCATGCTGTTCTTCATAGGGAAGAGAGTTTGTCATCAGGGGCCTATAGACTGTTGAGTCCCCAGGGTCACCATTGACTAGTGTTCATTCCTGCAGCACTGGTGTATGGAAGGGGCTGCTTAGTGAGCACAAACCCCTCAGAACAAAGACCACATTCAAGAAATGGGTCTTAATTTGATCAGTTTAAATGTTGGTTCATTCCTTGGGAGTTTTACACAAAGAGCTCAGCATTTTAGAGCCTCCTACAGTAGGCATTGGGGCCTGCTCTCTGCAGGTTAGTACACGGAACACAATGGCACTTGTGTGAGGCTCAGTGAAAGAAGTCATATGAAGGACCATGTTTATAGGCTTCACTTATATGGAATGTCCAGATAATGGGAAAATCTGTATAGAGAAAATGGATCAGCACTTTCTGGGCTGGGAGACAGGCATACCAGGAAACTGATTGATCACTCTTTTATTTTGGAGTGATGGAATGTACTGGAGCCAGATAGAGGGGTGATTGCACAGTATCGTGGATTGTACTCTTTAACACAGTCAACTTTAGGGTGTGTGAATTTCACCTCAATAAATTATTATTTTTTTAGAATTTCTGGTTAAAACCTCAGATTTGCTGCTCATTGATCATGATCTTGTGCAGTTATGGAGACTCGGTTGCTCTGGGGCCCTTCCTCTCTAGATTGGTAGAAGAAATCTCCCCTAGGGACAGCTCTAGAGAGTAAGTGAAGGTAAGATTGTGCCAGCACAGTCTACCTGAACAGAAAAGATGCCCTGTGACATTCCAGTTAGTCCTCTGATTCACTAGCAGATGCCCTGGATCTTGCTGAAAATGGTTTCAGCAAAACCAAAAGAACTTATTTTAAGTAAAAAGATCAACCAACAACAAAGCCCACTTCCCACATCAGAGGCATCAGGGGAGATTTCCCTTTCTAGCCATAGCACCCTGGAAAAGGGGGTGGTGGGGACAGCCTTCTATATGTTTGGGTGTGTATCAGCTTTGTCTTCCCTGTGTTCCTCTTCCACCTCTGACCTGCCACAACTCTTTCCTCTTCTCTCTCATGACGTTCTCCTTGCCCTTTGTGTTGATGCTTGGCTAAACACTAATACCAAGCTAGATTACACTATTTGACAATGTGTAATAAACCCATAGTTTGGGATAAATTATGAGATCTAGGGGAAACTCTGTGCCACAGAGTCCATTAGAATTCAGCCAAGTATAGGACAGTGAGGGAGCCAAGAGAAGGGTGAAAACAGCAGCTTTGATCCTGGAGGAAGACATGTCCATGTAATGAAAATTTTGTTATACAAAAGAGAAACTGACAAGGGGCAAGGGCGTGTGGTGGAAAGGAGTAGTGTTGGGGTCCTACTTCTGCACAGGCAGAAGCTGGTACCCAGGTCTTGAGAAGCTCCCTGGGTCCCACATGCCCCTGTGGGAGGATGGGCCAGTGTCCTGGGGCCCAGACCAGCCTTGGGGTTCAGGTCACTCTATAGCACTAGAGGCACTGGGGAAGTCCACACTGTCACCTTCGGTAAACAGGAGTGACTCAGATATCACAAATTGGCCACTTGTGGAGGAGTGGCACATTATCAATCTTCATGTACAATCCTTTACCTTCACCCTTCTTACCAAGGAAAAACTTGAATAAACCATCTAGATTTACTGACTCTTACTTGACTTAAAGTCACTAACTTTGGAGGTCACACAGCTAGACAATGCTTTGTTAGTCCTCCACTGGCTTTGCTGAAGAGTGCCTAGTTCATACGTCAGGGACCTGAGGCCACTTTTGCTGAAAACTCTGACTCTTCAGTTGGGCCTGCACATGTACCATGGGTAACTGGAATGGAGTGAAGATGCTCAACATCTCTGCCTTCATATTGTGTCTATCTCCTTTGCTGCCTTAATGTGTTGGCGAGATTCTACTTAGCTATGCATGTAGACATGTTGATCATTTGAGAAATGTTTGGTATGGAACTACAATACTGAGCTGACTTGACCTGGACTCACTTAGTGTCTCTCTCTTCCACATTTTAGGCTAAAACCACTTACCAACCACCATGACCAGAAATGGGAGACCATAAAAAGAATGAAAAATGGTGGCACTGAGTTCCTGGAAAACCTCCAACTATCTCCAGAAAAGAAATGAATTTTCTTCACCTTCATTAGCCCATCCCTCTCATTATTCCTATCCTATATTTGTAGCCCCTCAAACCCCTCCACCCTTGATTTGTGAATAAAGCCTCTTCTCCATTCTTAGGCCACTAAATGAAGCTTGTCTTTCTCCCCAACACCTGTTTTTCTCTTGGACATTGGTTTCTCCATGGGATGAGCCTTTGAATCCTGGGTTGATAATACTCTGACCTTGAGGGGAATATTCAGGACAGTCTCTGGAGCCCAACCTTAGACTGTTCTCAGCTCGTCATTGCATGCTCCTCAAATCTTAGTCTATGGGACAAAACTCTGTGTTCCATACTAGGAGAGGCAGCACAATAGCAGAGGGAGGGCCTATGGTTGATATGGAGAATTCTAACAAAGAAGTCACCTTTCTTTTCCAGCCCCCACAAGCTAGTCTTCAACCACTTGGGGTTTTCTAAAGGCCTCCATGAATATCAGATAAATGGCAAGATGTTTCAGGGAAGTTAATTGGAGATGTCTTATGTATGTCCTAAAATACTATCAACAGAGTTCAATCAATGGTTTGAATAAATTTGGTAAAAATTACTGAGAGTCTACTCTAAACAAGGCTCTGAAAAGGCTGAGATGGGTAACTCTTCAAACATGTGTGCTTTTGAATTTAAAATCCTGGGTTTTAATATTAGAAGCAATAGACATTCTGTTATCACTCATCCAAATAATCAGAATTAATTTACAATTTCATGGCAGAGTCAGTTGGTAAGTAGGAGATATGAAGATAAAGTAAATAATGAAGAATAGAGAAGTGTAGTTACATTTCACTTGTGCTAAGTTAAAAAATATAATAAAAGCTTTATGAGGTTTAATCATCACAAGACAGTTAATAACATCACCATCCCATGTCATGAGCTGCCTATTGGCATTCTCCACCCACAGATGCAGTGCTAGCCGCTAGCCCTTCTTACAGGGAAACCAGGTCTCCTGACTGAGAAGGAAGCAGTGGCTTTCCTGGACAGTGGCCCCCAGGAGGTTATAGCCCAGGATCTATTTTCAAATGAGGACCAAGTATAAGGTAAAAGACCACACAGCTTCATTTCTGGGTTCGATGTGAGAAGAAGCTGGCTTGGTGCTCCTGGGGCAGGCTGTCCTGTACTCCCCATGGGGACAGAATGCAGCCAACAAGTGCTGCAAATGCCCCTGAGGACAGAGCTCAAATTCCACCCTTTTTGACTGAGCTCAGATGTAAATAGCCATGCAGATCCAGAGGTTGCTACATAAGACTGAAGTTTAGAAGATTTTTCAGGAAGCAGCTTAAATTAAGACTTCTCTTTAGACACACTCTTCTGAGATCCCTGTGTGGTGTTGGGGGTGGCGTATCCATGAGCTCAGCAACTCCTCATTCTTCTAGCTCATGGGTGCATTGTGACCACCCTATGAAGAAACATGTGAAGTTTGGACTGATAATGGAGGTATCAAGACACATGTGGCTTCCATATTGATTCTTATCATGGTTTTGATGACAGTTGCAAGTGGCAATGAAGCCACCACATTCCTTACCCCTGCCTTGTTCCTGGAAGCCTGAGGCATGATTTCTCCAGAAATTTTTACCTGTCTGTGATTGCAAGTGATGCTCTTCCCCTAAGATGGAGAAGGCAAGAACTAGGGCAGTGGAGAGTACATGAGATGGAGTCCTCATAGTCCTGAAGTCCCCAGAGAAGCCATGTGAGGTAAGATGTGTCGCATTTACCTTGCAAGAGGTTTAACCTCCTAATGATCTCATCATTTGTGAGTCTAAGGATGATTTTTGTTTTCTAAACAGAAGTCCCTCTTTAATTATCATTCCCAGGTAGTAGGAAATGTCAGGATGGGGCCTGGGCTCCTCCATAAGGCTCTGGAAGTTAGTGGCCCCCAGGAAGGAGAACTTGGAGGAATAGCTTCCCCTGGACATGGAGGGGGATCTCCCAAATGACTCTGGACACAGAAAACCTGCAGTCACTGTTCAACCTCACTCTCCCTGGGGCTGAAAACATTCCTGGGTTCTGCTTCACCTCCTCACCTCATCTCTTCCCATCACCACACCATTTTAAAACAACACACAGAATCCCCAAGGGCACTCACTGAAGGCTCAAATCCATGTTCCCTGAGTCCTACTTGAACACACACCTGCTTTGAGGCAGCCATTATTGTACTTCTCTGTTCTCCAGTGCCATCATCTGGTCTTCCCCTTGGGAGAAACTCAGAGCATCAGCACAAAAGGGGAGTAAGCAATTGGCACCAGTCTCTGCCCAACTGGACTGACATTGTAAAAGATGCCCTGGGTCCAAGTTCAACACTGCCCACCAGGCCTGTAGCAAAGTACAGGGTACTTAGCTGACCTGTAATTGAGAAGGATTTGTTTGGTGTACATGGATGGGCCATTGTTTGGGGCATAAATATTTATGATTGTTATGTCTTCTTGATTTATGGTTCCCTCAAGCAGTATGAAATGTCCTTCTTTATCCCTTCTCACTAGCTTCAGCTTGAAGTCCACTTTATCTGATATAAGGATGGAAATCCCTGCTTTTTTACTGAGTTTGTGTGCATGGTAGGTTTTTTCCCATCCTTTCACCTTTAGTCTGTGGATGTCCTTTTCTATGAGATGAGTCTCTTGAAGGCAGCGAATTGTTGGGTCTTTCTTTTTAATCCAGTCTGCCAGTCTGTCTTTTGATTGATGAATTTAGGCCATTAACATTCAGGGTTATTATTGAGATATGATTTGTTTTCCCAGTCATTTTGGCTTAGATTTGTTTTTTAACTTGACTTGGTTTCTCCTTATTTGACTTTTCTTTTAGGATAGTTCCTCCCTTTGGTGAATTACATTGTTGTTGTTCATTTCTTCCTCATGGAATATCTTGCTGAGAATGTTCTGTAGCGTAGGTTTTCTATGTGTAAATTCCTTTAACTTTTGTTTGCCATCGAAGGATTTTATTTCGTCTTCAAATCTGAAGGTTAACTTTGCAGGATATAGGATTCTTGGTTGGCAGCCATATTCTTTCAGAGCTTAAAATATATTGTTCCAGGCCCTTCTAGCTTTTAGGGTCTGGGCTGAGAAATCTGCTGATATCTGTATTGGTTTCCCCCTATATGTAATCTATTTCTTTTCTCTCACAGCCTTTAAAATCCTATCTTTATTTTGTTCATTAGGCATTTTCATTATAATGTGTCTTGGTTCACGATGTTACTTCTGCCTATCCAAGAGCATGGGAGATCTTTCCATCTTCTAAGGTCTTCTTCAATTTCTTTCTTTAGTGTTCTGTAATTTTCATTGTAGCAGTCTTTCATTTCTTTGGTTAGATTGGTTCCCAAGTATTTTATTTTCTTGAGGCTATTGTGAATGGGATAGTTTTCATAATTTCTCTTTCAGAGGATTCATTATTGATGTATAGGAATGCAATTGACTTATGTGTGTGGATTTTATATCTGGCTACATTGCTGAATTCATTTATAAGTTCTAGACATTTTCTGATGGAATTGTTTGGGTCTTCTAAATGCATAATCATGTTGTCAGCAAATAAAGTTAGTTTGAGTTCTTCTTTTCCTATCAATATCCCTTTAATTTCTCTCTTCTCTCTAATTGCTCTGACTAGAATTTCAAGGATGATGTTAAATAAGAGTGGTAAAAGAAGGCATCCTTGTCTTGTTTCAGTTTTTAGAGGGAATGCTTTCAATTTTTGTCCATTCAGAATGCTGTTGGCCTTTGGTTTAGCATATATAGCTTTTATAATGTTGAGGTATGTTTCTACTGTCCCTAGTTTTAGTAGTGTTTTGAATATGAAGGTGTGTGTATTTTCTCAAATATTTTCTTCTACATCTATTGAGATGATCATATGATTCTTGTCTTTAAGTCTATTGATGTGATGAATTATGTTTGTTGGTTTCCATATGTTGAAACAACCTTGCATCCCTTGGATGAACTCCAGTTGACCATGGTGAACTATCTTTTTAATATGTGTTTGTATGCAATTTGTCAGAATTTTATTAAGAATTTTGGCATCTATGTTCATCAGGGATATTGGTATGAAGTTTTATTTCCTTGATGTGTCTTTGTATGGTTATGGTATCGGGGTGATACTAGCCTCATAGAATGAGTTTGGAAGGGTTCCTTCCTTTTCTATTTCACAGAACAATTTGAAGACTGTAAGTGTTAGTTCTCCTCTCAAAGTCTTGTAGAACTCTGCCCACAATTTGTTTGGCTCTAGGCTTTTCTTACTTTGTAGACTTTTGATGGTGCCTTCAATTTCATTGCTTTACTGTTCTGTTAAATTATGTATGTCTTCTTGATTCAGTTTGCATAGGTCATACATCAATACAAATTTGCAAATGTCTTCAAGATTTTCTCTTTTATTGGAGTATAAATTTTCAAAATAGTTTCTGATTATTTGTATTGCAGTATTGTCCATCATGATATTTCCTTTTTCTTCATGAATAGTAGCAATATGAGTTTTCTCTTTCTTTTTCTTTGTTTGCTTTGCTAAGGTTTTTATAAATTTTATTGATTTTGTTTCAAAGACCAACTTTTTGTTTTCTCAATTTTTCAATTGTTTCTTTTATTTCAAATTCATTGATTTCTTTAAAAAAGTAATTTGATTGAATTAGTTGTACATGACAGTAGAATGCATTTATACATTTGTCTTCTACTTCTTTTGGTGTTGATTTATTCATCTTTTTCTAGGACTTTGAGATGTAATGTTAAGTTTTTTATTTGGCTATTTTCTATTCTTTTAATAAATGAACTCAATGCAGTGAACTTTCCTCTTAGAACTGCCTTCATAGAATGTCAAAGATTTTTTAAATTTATTTAATTTTGATTTATTGAACACAAATGGAGTACAGCTATTGTTTCTCTGGTTGTACACGAAGTAGAGTCACACCATTTGTACATTCATACATGTACACAGGGCAATGATGTCTGGCACACATTCTGTTATTATTACTCCCCCAACCTTGACCCCACCCCTCCCTTCCCTCTATGCTATCTACCCTTCCTCCATTCTTGACACCCTTCCACCCCGCATTATGCATCGTCATTCATTTATCAGAGAGATCATTCGGCCCTTGGATTTTGGGGATTGGCTAATCTCACTTAGCATAACAGTCTCCAACATCATCCATTTACCTGCAAATGTCATAATTCTATTCTTCTTTATGACTGAGTAATAATCCATTGTGTATATATACCATAGTTTCTTTATCCATTCATCTATTGAAGGACATCTAGGTTGGTTCCACAATCTAGATATTGTGAACTGAGCAGCTATGAACATTGATGTGGCTGCATCACTGTAGTAATCTGATTTTAAGTCTTTTGGGTATAGGCCAAGGAGTGGGATAGCTGGGTCAAATGGTGGATCTATTCCAAGTTTTCTAAGGAATCTCCACACTGCTCTCCAGAATGGCTGCACCAACTTGCACTCCCACCAGCAATGTATGAGTGTACCCTTTTCCCCACAGCCTCACCAACACCTGTTTTTGCCTGTATTCTTAATAAAAGATATTCTAATTGGGGTAAGATGAAGTCTTAAGGTAGTTTTGATTTGCATTTCTCTTATAACTAGGGATGTTGAACATTTTCTCATAAATCTGTTGATTGCTTGTAGATCTTCCTCTGTAAAGTGTCTGTTCATTTCCTTGGCCCATTTATTGATTGGGTTATTAGTGTTCTTGGTGTAAAGATTTTTGAGTACTTTGTAGATTCTGCAGATTAGTGCTCCCTCTGAAGTGTGTGTAGAATGCCAAAGATTTTGAGAGGTGCATTGCAATTCTCTTTTACTTCTAAGTAATTCTTTTATTTTTTGTTCTGTTTAGTTATACATGACAGCAGGAAGGCAGAATGCATTTTGATTAATAATGCACAAATGGAGTACAACTTTTTGTTTCTCTGGTTATACATGATGTAGAGTCACACCATTCATGTATTCATACATGTACATAAGGTAATGGTGTTTGTCTCATTCCACTACCTTTCCTTCCCCTTGACCCTCCCTTCCCCTCCCCTCATTTCCTTCTACAAAATCCAGCATTCCTCCACTCTTCCCTTACCCTCTCCCATTATGCATCAGCATCCACTTATCAGAGAAAACATTTGGCCTTTCGTACTTTGGGATTAGGTTATCTCAGCATGATATTCTCCAACTCCATCCATTAACCAGCAAATGCCATAATTTTATTCTTCTTTATGGCTGAGTGATATTCCATTGTGTATATATAACACAGTCTCTTTATCCATTCATCAATTGAAGGGCATCTAGGTTGGTTCCACAATCTAGCTATTATGCATTGAAATACTATGAACATTGATGTGGATGTGTCACTGTAGTATGCTGTCTTTAAGTCCTTTGGGTATAAACTGAGGAGTGGGATAGCTGAGTCATATGGTGGATTCATTCCAAGTTTTCTGAGGAATCTCCATACTCCTTTCCAGAGTGGGTGCACCAATTTGCAATCCCTTCAGCAATATATGAGTGTACCTTTTTCCCCACATCCTAACCAATGCCTATTGTTGCTTTTATTCTTGATAGTAGCCATTGTAATTGGAGCTAGATGAAATACTAGTGTAGTTGTGATTTTCATTTTTCTAATTACTAGAGATGTTGAACAATTTTTCATACATTTGGTGATCGATTTTATATGTTCTTCTGTGAAGTATCTGCTCAGTTCCTTAGTCCATTTATTGATTGAGCTCTTTGTGGTTTTGATGTTAAGTTTTTTGAGTTCTTTGTACATTCTGGAGATCACTGTTCTATCTGAATTGTGTGTGGTTAAGATTCTCTCCCACTCTGTAGGCTCATTCTTCACATTATTGATTGCTTCTTTCACTGAGAAAAATCTTTTTAGTTTGAATCCATCCCATTTATTGATTATTCCTTTTATTTCTTGAGCTTTGGAAGTCTTTTTAAGGAAGTCTGGTCCTAAGCCAACATGATAAAGATTTGGGTGTACATTTTCTTCTATTAGGCACAGGGTCTGTGGTCTAATTCCTAGGACCTTGATTCATTTTGAGTTGAGTTTTGCGCAGGGAGAAAGATAGGGATTTAATTTCCTTTTGCTGCATATGGATTTCCAAGCACCATTTTTTGAAGTGGTTATCTTTTTCCATTATATGTTTTTGGCACCTTTGTCTAGTATGAGACAACTGTATTTATGTCAGTTTGTCTCTGTGTCTTCTATTCTGTACCATTGGTCTACCTGTCTATTTTGGTGCCAATACCATGCCATTTTTGTTACTATTGTTCTATTGTAGAGTTTAAGGTCTGGTATTGTGATACCTCCTGCTTCACTCTTCTTGCTAAGTATTGCCTTGGCTATTTTGGGTCTTTTGTTCTTCCAGATGAATTTCATGATTACTTTCTCTATTTCTATGAGGAATTTCATTGGGATTTTAATTGGAATTGCTTTACATCTGTATAGCACTTTTGGTAGTATGGCCATTTTGACAATGTTAACTGTGCCTATCCAAGAACATTGGAGATCTTTCCATTTTCTAAGGTTTTCTTTAATTTCTTTCTTTAGCATTCTGTAGTTTTCATTGTGGAGGTCTTTTGCTTCTTTTGTTAGATTGATTTCCAAGTATTTTATTTTTGAGGTTATTGTGAATGGGGTAGTTTTCCTAATTTCTCTTTCAGAGGATTCATCACTTATGAACAGAAATGCATTAGATTTATGAGTGTTGATATTGTATCCTGCTACTTTGGTGAATTCATTTATTAGCTCTAGAAGTTTTCTTTTTTTATTATTATTTTTTATTTTTATAGACTGCATTTTGATTCATTGTACACAAATGGGGTACAACTTTTGGTTTTTATGGTTGTGTTTCTGGTGGAAGTTTTGGATTCTCTAAATATAGAATCCTGTTGTCAGTAAATAGTGATACTGTGAATTCTTCTGTTCCTATTCAGATCCCTTTAATTTCTTTGATCTGTTTAATTGCTCTGGCAAGTTTCAAGGACGATGTTCAATATAAGTGATGAGAGAGGGCTTCCCTGTCTTGTTCCAGTTTTTAGAGGGAATGCTTTCAGTTTTTCTCCACTGAGAATGATGTTGGCCTTGGGCTTAGCATAGATAGCCTTTACAATGTTGACACAATGTTGACGTATGTTCCTACTATCTCTATTTTTCTAGTGTTTTGAGCATGAAGGGGTGGTGTATTTTATCAAATGTTCTTTCTGCATCTTTAGAAATGATCATATGATTCTTAACTTTAAGTCTATTGATGCAATGAATTACATTTATTGATTTCCAGATGTTGAAACAACTTTGCATCCCTGGGATGAACCACAGTTGATTATGGTGCACTATCTTTTTAATATGTTCTTGTATGTGATTTGCCAGAATTTTGTTAAAAATTTTTGCATCTATGTTCATCAGTGATGTTGATCTAAAGTTTTCTTTCCTTGATGTGTCCTTGTCTGCATTTGGTATCAGGGTGAAACTAGCTTCATAGAATGAGTTTGGAAGGGTTCCCTCCTTTTCTATTTCATGAAATACTTTGAGGACTATTGGTATTATTTCTTCTTTGAAGGTCTTGTAGAACTTGGCTGAGAATCTGTCTGGTCCAGGGATCTTCTTGGTTGGTAGGTTTTTGATGGTTTCTTCTATTTCATTGCTTCAGATTTATTTGTTTAAATTGTGTATGTTCCCCTGATTCAGTTTGGGTGGATCATATGTCTCTAGATCGAGATTGTCTATTTTGTTGGAGTAGAGATTTACAAAATAGCTTCTAATTATATTTTGTGTTTCATTAGTGATATTTTCTTTTTCATCACAAATGTTAGTAATTTGAGTTTTCTTTTTTTTCATGAATTTATTCAAATGCTAGAAAAGAGAGAGGTTTAAATAAATACCACTCCACCTCTGATACATATTGATTTCTTTGATGGTAAAAATAGTCCAGTGAAGTACATGAAGAGTGTTTTTTTTATTTATTTACTTATTGATTCATTGAACACAAATGGAGTACAGCTATTGTTTCACTGGCTGTACACAAAGTAGAGTCACACCATCTGTGCGTTCATGCATGTACACAGGGTAATGGTATCTGGCACACATTCTGTTATTATTTTTACCCCCCACCTCGCCCCCACCCCTCCCTTCCCTCTATGCTATCTATCCTTCCTCCATTCTTGCCACCCTTCCCCCCCCCCGCATTATGCATCCTCATTCATTTATCAGAGAGACCATTCGGCCTTTGGATTTTGGGGATTGGCTGATCTCACTTAGCATAACAGTCTCCAACATCATCCATTTACCTACAAATGCCATAATTTTATTCTTCTTTATGGCTGAGTAATATTCCATTTTGTATATATACCACAGTTTCTTTAGCCATTCATTTACTGACGGGCATCTAGATTGATTCCATAATCTAGCTATTGTGAATTGAGCAGCTATGAACATTGATGTGGCTGCATCACTGTAGTAATCTGATTTTAAGTCCTTTGGGTATAGGCCAAGGAATGGGATAGCAGGGTCAAATGGTGGATCCATTCCAAGTTTTCTAAGGAATCTCCACACTGCTTTCCAGAGTGGCTGCACCAACTTGCACTCCCCCCAGCAGTGTATGAGTGTACCCTTTTCCCCACATCCTCACCAACACCTGTCATTCTCTTCACTAGTGTGGCTAAGTGTTTATCAATTTTGTTTATTTTTCAAAGAACCAAGTTTTTGTTTTGTCAGTTTTCCAATTGTTTCTTTTGTTTCAATTTCATTGATTTCAGCTCTTATTTTAATTATTTCTTGTCTTCTACTACTTTTGATGTTGTTCTATTCTTTTTCTAGGACTTTGAGATGTAATGTTAGGTCATTTAGTTGTTCACTTTTTATTCTTTTCTTGAATGTGTTCCATGCAATGAATTTTCCTCTTAGTAGTGCTTTCATAGTTTCCCAGAGATTTTGATATGTCGTATTCTTGTCTCATTTACCTCTAAGAATTTTTTATCTCCTCCCTGATGTCTCTGCTATCCAACCATCATTCAATAGCATATTATTTATTCCATAGGTGTTGGAATGGTTTCTGTTTTTTATTTTATCATTAATTTCTAATTTCATTTCATTATGATCTGATAGAATACCAGGTAGTATCTCTATTTTTGTATTTACTAAGAGTTGCTTTGTGGCATAATATATTGTCTATTTCAGAGAAGGATTCATGTGCTGCTGAGAAAAAAATGTATTCCCTCATTGATGGATGGAATATTCTAAATATGTCTGTTAAGTCAATATTCTAAATATGTCTGTTAAGTCTAAGTTATTGATCATATTATTTAGTTCTATGGTTTCTTTTTTCAGTTTTTGTTTGGTTAGGGTTTGAAAGTTTTACCCTAATTTTGTCTATTACCTACAAAGAAAAAGTAAGTGTATTTTATAACATTGTATAGTTACTAAATTGAGGAAATTTACCAATGAGAAAAAGCAAAGTTTTCATATACACTCTACATGTAAATTTGCCCACTTTTGCCAATAATTTCTTTTTTAAAAATTGTCTTAAATTTCTTTTAAAAATTTTTTGTAGTTGTAGATACACAACATGCCTTTATTCTATTTGTTTATTTTTATGTCATGCTAAGGATTGAACCCAGTGCCTCACATGTGCTAAACAAGTGCTCTGCCACTGAGCCACAACCCTAGCCCCGCAATGATCTCTGTATAGTCTTTTTTTAAAATCAGAAACACACAGAGAGAGAGAGAGAGAGAGAGAGAGAGAGAGAGAGAGAGATGGAGCTTTACTTAGCCATAAAGAAAAATGTATTTGTGTTATTTCCTGGTCAATGTATGGGAATGGAGAACAGCATGCTACCTGAAATAAGTCAGATTCAGAAAGTGAAGGGCCAAATGTTTTCTCTACTATGCAGATGCTATACAGAACAAAAGAAACAACAAATGTGAACTCTCAAAAGTAAGAGGAAGACTGATAGAGTAGAGGAAGTGTATTGAGATGTAGGGGGATGGGAAGGCAAGGATAGATCCTAGGGAATAAAATAGATCAAATTATTCTATGTCCACATAAGAATATGCGACAATGAATCCCACATTTACACATAATTACAATGCACTAGTTTAGAAAAATAATAGAAGAGGGACAACTGGAGGAGAGGAATGTGATCAGGGAGAGAGGAGAGAAGGGAAAGTGGAGGCACTGGAAAAAGAGTATTCAAATTATTTTATATGCATGAGTGAGTATGTCACATGGAATCCTATGATAATGTACAATTATAATTCACCAATAAAAAGCATTAAAAAGATTTAGTAAACAACTGGCCTCTTCTCATTAAAAATGTCAGTGTCAGGATTGACAAAGAAAGATTGCTGAAGATGTCCAGAATAAATGAGATTAAATATACATGAAAACAAAATTCAATGGATTGGATTTTTGATTACAAAAATAATCTATTGCTGGGCATGGTGGCACATGCCTGTAGTCCCAGACACTTGGGAGACTGAGGCAGGAGAACAGCAAGTATAAAGCCAGCCTCAGCAACTTAGCAAGGCCCTAAGCAACTGAGTGAGACCCTGAATCAAACTAAAACAATAAAGACTTCAAAATCTGAATAAATATTGCTTAGTTCTTTCCATACCTTAGACCCTTTGTTGAACTACTTCACTTCATTACAACATTAAGCAAAAAATGTCAGCTTTGTCTTTTGCACAGGTGATTGGGCTGATATTTGGGGATGATGATCATCTGTATATGATGAACATATTCAATACTGCTGTACATCAGGTGGGGTTAGCCTAGATCCCAGGATCAATATCTACAGATATATTTGGCTGTAGATGAATGACTACAGGCATGGTCAGTGAAATCTGTTAAGTCCAGAGTATTAAATGGTCATAATGTGCCCCCAAGAGTAAATATGCCTGAATACATTAATTTTATAGGAGTGCAAAAAGAGGATGAAATTATGAAAGAATGAAAGAAGAAAGGAAGAAAGAAAGAAAGAAAGAAAGAAAGAAAGAAAGAAAGAAAGAAAGAAAGAGGAAAGGAAAGGAAAGGAAGGAAACAAGAAACAGCAGCAAGAACAAATTGTCTGTTCAAAACACACACAAAAACAATGTCACAGTGGTGCACACCTGTAATCCAAGTGACTCAGAAATGTGAGGCAGGAGAACTGCAACTAAGAGTCCATCCTCATTTGCAGGTAAACGAATGCAATTGGAGAATATCATGCTAAGCACAATAAGCCAATCTCAAAGAACCAAAGGCCAAATTTTTTCTGAAGGTAAGGGGCTAGGGAAGATAAAGGTACTTTGGATTAGACAGAAGGGGTGAAGGGAGGAGAGGGGATATGGGGCAATAATGATAGTAGAATGAATTAGACATTATTGCGCTATGTGCATATATGACTACACCACCAATATAACTCTACATCCTGTACAACCAAAAGAATGAGAAGTTATATTCTATCTAAGCATGATGTGTCAAAATACATTCTACTGTCATGTATAACTAGGATAAATAAAAAAAATTGCATGGAAATAAAAAGGGCACAGTCTCAAAACTTCTCCAGACTCTTTCTCAAAAAAAAAAAAAAAAAGTAAAGAGGGCTGGGATGTGACTCAGTAATAGAGTGCTCCCTTGTTCTATTGCTAGGGAGTGGGGGAATAAGTATTGCTTTCATAGTGATTCTGTTTTGTGTGTTTGTTTGACTTTTGCACTGGGGATTGAACTCATAGCTGCTTAGCCACTAAGCCATATCCCAGGCCCTTTTTAATATTTCATTTAAAGACAGTCTTGCTAAGTTGTTTAGGGCCTCACTAAATTACTGAGGTTGACTTTGAACTCCAGATCCTTCTGACAGCCTCCCATGCTACTGGGATTACAGGGTGCATCACCAAACCTGGCCATCATGGGTCTTTCTGAAACATAACTGTTCCTAAAGATAACCTAGGGTTGTGGGTTCTCAACATTCTCTGGTAGAGAGTAAGCTCCTGAAGGAAAAAAAAAGTGGGGGAGGTGGACTGCTAAAAGATCTCGTTGTGCAAGAGAGGAAATCTACTGAGGCGGGAAAAGCCCAGCCCCCACATCAAGCAAACTCAGTGCGCATGCTCTCTGCCAAGCGTCAGTTACCGCGCATGCGCCCTGCCCTCTTCCTTCTGTGCCCGGAGCCGTGCCCAAGCAGGTTGTACTTCCCATCTTTCCTTCCTTCTTTGGCAGTTTTGATCCTTTCTTGGTGAGTATCAGCAGGTAGGTCCTTAGATCAGCCCCGTCAGAAGTCCAACTGTGCAGAATTGTGAAGAGATGACAGCGGAATTGCAGTAGATCGGGCTCAGAGCTTCCTAGAAGAATCTGGAGGTCGTCGTCCTTCTCGAAGGTGGCGCCACCTCAACGGACGTTTGTGATAGGGGATCGGCTGGGGGCGGTGTTCCGTAAGGCGGCCTGCAGTAAGCGTGGCGGTCTTTATAGATGGGCAAATGTTTAGGGTAATGATGGAGTTATCGGAATCCTGGCATTGTTTGCCAGGTCCACAGGACAGATTCCTACGTCCTCAGGAGGGGCTCTGGCTGGAGCAGGGCAGGCAGTGAGGAACGGACCTGGAAATATGGGGACAATGTGAGATTGTGACTGCATCCTTGAGATGTGTATAGCATCAGTGGGTGGCATACCTAGACATCTATATATCAACATCTCACCAGTGCTATGGATGGTACCAAAATGGCCATAAACGGTTTGTGATGGAATTAAAGAGGCTGTGCTTTCCAGCAAAATGATATCTTAGAAGCAAATAGACCTAGTTGCTGGGAGTGGGATACATACAATTGCCACTCAAATTTTAATTCTTTAGAATTTTCCTACATGTCTCCATGATAAGAACTGCACTTATTCAACCAAACCTAATCCAAAATGCACTCTTGTCATTTGCAATGTGCCTTATGGCAATTTTTTCTACCAGCATGGACAAAATAAAGGTGCAACAAACACTGAGCAAGCATCCTGAGTTACAATTACCTTGGGACTTATTTTAAACTATTTTTCTACCTTTAAGAAATTATACATTATCTAATTTCATGGAATGGTCAAATATGTTGTCCTTTTAAATGCATACTTTAAGTTACATTATTTAGATTTCAGTGTGAACTATGAGAAAACAAGAAGGACCAAAAACTAATGGTAGAGAAAGAAAGGATGAACAAGAATCTTCTCAGCCTGTTGAGCCTGTGGTCGTGAGTACTTTCATGTTTTATATTTTCTTTTTAATAGAAACTTATTTGTGAGAAAAGTTGTTGATCTTGTAGATATAATTGTAACAATTTTCCCTGCTGACATGGGGTGACAATTGGTCTCATCAAGGAAGCATTGACCCAGGAGGATCTGCTCTGCTCTGACATAGTGGGATGCTTGCACATTCACAGGAAATGTGCCTGATGACTTCCAACTGGTGCCTACTAACAGCAGATTAAACACATCCAACCTAGCATAGATTAAAATCTCTACAAACTTATTGCAATTAACTCCTGTGGGAGTTTCCTCACCATTGGAAGTGTAGCTTTGTTGAAAATAAATATGTAGAATCAGGTTGAAAAAAGTCTTTAGCCTCTGTTGATATTACTTGTATCAATTTATTATGCATACTTAAATTAGTATTTGTATTATCAGCCATATTTTCAATTTTTCCTTTCATACTCCTACAGGCCCCGCAGCCCAGTGATGAACCACCTCAACAAGATGAGCCACCAAGGGAGAGTCAGGATAGTACACCTGTTCAAAAGAAAGAAAATGAAAGACAACTTGAGGATCAAGGTGATGGGGTGGGCCCAAAAAATGTGCGTGGGGGTAAGGTGTATGTGTGTATCATACATTGTGACATCACCCACAACATCAGGAAGGAAAACACTGGAGATCTATTTCAAAGATTTCCTGAATATTGGATGGGAAAGTGGAGAGTACAGTTTGCAGCTTTGTGCTTTCCCTTGCTATAAATAATGTTCCATTTTGCTTAGAGACTTACTCTTTGGTCTTTGAAATCTTGCTGTCCAGGGCTGGCTGTCCATTAGCAAATCTAAGGTAATGATGTTTATTTTTAACCATAAAATGCTACATGATTTTTTTTAGTCATTACATCAGAAATGGAAGAAACTTCTTTAACTAACCTGTGTAGAAAGACTTTTGTCAACATACTTAATACATAATAATAAAATAGTAACATAAAAAGGCTTACATACATTGGGATGTTGACTTCTTTCCCACTTGAAAACAAAGACGTAGATGTTGTGTCTGACCAAGGAACACCTACTGCTTTATTCAGCTTTTTCACTGCTGTGAATACTACGGGGGAAATGTTTGTTTAGTGATCATAGTTTCAGAGGTTTCTGTCCCTAGGCGACTGACTCCTTTGCTCTGTGCCAGAGATGAGGCAGAATATCAGGAAGGACAGACATGACAGAGTAAAGCAGCTCAGGACATGACAATCAGAAAGCAGATTTCTTCTCACCATGGACAAAATTTAAATCCCAAGGGTGTGTCCCCAGCAACCCATGTCCTCTAGTCACATGCTGCTTGGCTGAAGTTACTACTTAGCAAATCCTTATCAGTGGATTAATTCACTGTTTAAGGTTCTCATAAGTCAATCATTTAACCTCTAAACTTTCTTGCATTGTCTTACACATCAGCTTTTGCTCATACCCTAATATCTAATCTATAGCAACTACCTAGGACAGACAGAGCCTTGATTTGATTCCAACATAGATTTTTAAATTATCTATTCTTTGTAAGGAAAAGTAAACCATTTTGCCTAAAATGCTTAATACTCAAATATTTATAATGTCAAATCCCTCAGCACTGGCCCAGGAAGAGACTGTTTAATGAGGAAGGAGATCAATAAATCATCACATCTGTTTCGTCTATTGATGTTTTACTGTAAACTTGGTAAAAACTGGATAATTCAGCAAAGTGATATACCTTAGTACCTTTTTAACTTTCCTTAATTGTATCTGAAAACTTGTAGGATTAGAAATCTTGTAAGTGTTCCAAGATTATGGTAAAATAATTAATTCCTTCAAAAAAGGATGTTTGTAAGGTGAACATCTGCACAAATCAGGTCATGGATTCTTTTAGCAATTCCTTGTGAAGAGATTTTCAGAATGTGCCTGGTGGGAATGCCCATTAAATCTGCTCTACTGCTTTTCTTTATTGTCACTGTAAGACTATAATATTGCAGTCAGTCACAAATTAATTTGTTGTTATTTTTGGTACTTTGTCCTATGTGAGTTTGACTTATGGCATTTTTCCATAGAGGGCTGTTGGAACTAAATATACCTTTTTATTTACCAAATCACTTATGATTAGCCTTAAAAAGGATGAGGGTCACTATTCTATTCATCGTGGGCCTACACATCCACTCAACCATTCCTTCTGAGAAATATGTAGTGGGTTTATATGCAGAATGCCTTTTTTTATTTAATTAGGCTTTTAACTAACTACTGTCTTTATTTTCTTTTATTTATTTATTCATTTTTTTTACAGACTGCATTTTGATTTATTTTACACAGATTGGGTACAACTTTTCATTGCTATGGTTGTGCATGAGGTAGATTCATACCATTCATGTAATCGTACAGGTACATAGGGTAATGATGTCTGTCTTGTTCCACCACAGAATGCCTTTTAGAATGAGATTTCATAATACAGGAAAACAATGTGAAATCTATTCCTAGTGTTGTAATGTTACAAAAATAACTCTTGTATTCTTGAGCTAGCTATATGTTCATTTTGACTTTCACTTCGTAGTTTCATAGAAATATATTTGACTGAATAATTATAATAGTGGTATAATTAAAACTCATATTTTCACCTAGATTCACCAATTGCTCAGAGGTTTTGTCATTGGTTGCATGTCCCCCTTTCTGCTTACTTCCTTTATTGTTCTATCTCACTGCCAATATCCTTTTCCCTCCCCACTCTTTCTTTTTTACTGATATTTGCATCCATTTCTTTATATTCTTTTTGATATTGTTTATTTTATTGATATTGAATCATTTAATATTCAGATGTTATGAAAGTGTTTTCCCCTAAGTGTATAATGTCTTACAAAGAAAAAGTTTGTTGTATATCCTTGTACAATTAGTAAATTGAGGAAATTTAGCAATGATAAAATGCATACTTTTCTCATACATTCTCCATTTAAATTTGCCCACTTGTCCCAAAAATCTTTTGACAGACTAAATTTCTAATTGAGAATACAATCCAATGAATTGTTGTCATGTATATTTAGTCTCATTTATTCTGGTTCTATTCTACAATCTATCTTTGTCTTTCATGATACTGAATAGTTTAAAGAGAAGAGGCCAGTTGTTTACTAAGATTTCTAATGACTTTTATTGGTAAACTATAATTATTTATATTTGTAGGATTCATTGTGACATATTCACAAGTGTTTAAAATAATTTGAACACTCTTTTTTCCCATTACATTTCCTTTCCGTTGTCACCTCTCTCTTGTCTACTGATCTTTGTTCTATTAATTTTCTGAATTAGTGCATTAAAATTAAATGTAAAAAGATAACATTGGTCCACCTCATGCTTGGAATATGTCCCTTGTTTCACTGTAACTGGGGCTAATTTTAAAAAGGAAATGATTTTTTTCTATCTTTTCCCTCTCCCTTCTCTACCCTGGGGGCCAGGAACAGGATTACCTTTTCCCCATCTGAGGCCAAGTTATCTGTCTGTGAGCATACACCAATCACAAGAACCCAGTAACTCAGATTTCAGGGATAGTGCCAGAGCATCTGAACACTGGCTATCTCACAAATTAAAAAATGAATCCCAATCCCCATCAGGGAACACCTGGAAGGAATCACTTTTTTTCAAAAAAAAAAATTAATTTGTTCTTTTTAGATACATATGACAGTAGAGTGTATATTGGCATATTGTACATACATGGAATATAACTCATTCTAATTAGGATCCAATTCTTGTGGTTGAATATAATGTGGAGTTTCACTGGTGTTGTATTCATATATATACATAGGAAAGTTATGTCCACTTCATACTACCATCTTTTGTATTCCTACCCCTTCCCTTTCCTTAATTCTCCTTTGTCTAATCCAGTAAACTTATATTCTTCCTTCCCTCTCCCTTACTGTGTGTTACCATCTGCATATCTGAGAGAACATTTGGCCTTCATTTTTTTGGGATTGGCTTATTTCATTTACCATGATAGTCTCCACATTCGTCCATTTGCTGGCAAAAGTCATAAAGTCATTCTTTTTTGTTGTTGCTGTTTGGTTTTGGTGCTGGGTTTAAACTCAGGGGTACTTGGTCACTGAGCTACATCCCCAGCCCTGTTCTGTATTTTATTTAGAGACAGGGTCTCACTGAGTTGCTTAGTGTCTCACTTTTGCTGAGGCTGGCTTTGAACTTGTTATCCTCCCGCCTCAGTCTCCTAAGGCACTCTGATTACAGGTGTGCACCACCACATCCGGAGGAGTCATTCTTTTTTATGTTTGAGTAATATTCCTTTGTGTATACATAATACATTTTCTTTATCCATTCTTCTGTTGAAGGGCATTTAGGTTGGTCCCATAGCTTAGCTATTGTGAATTGAACTGCTATAACCATTGATGTGATTGTATCACTCTACTATGCTGATTTTAAGTCCTTTGGGTATAAACCTAGGAGTGGAATGACTAGGTCAAATGGTGGTTCCATTCCAAGTGTTCTGGGGAATCTCCATACTGCTTTCCAGAGTGGTTGTATGAATTTGCAGTCCCACTAGCAATGTATGAGTGTGCCCTTTTCCCCACGTCCTAGACAACATTTGTTGTTGCTTGTACTCTTGATTGTTGCCAGTCTAATTGGAGTGAGATTGAATGTCAGGATAGTTTTAATTTGCATTTCTCTAATTGTTAGAGGTGTTTAACTTTTTTTCACACATTTGTTGACCATTTGTGTTTCTTCTGTGAAGTGTCTGTTCAGTTCCTTAGCCCATTTACTGATTGTGTCTTTTGTTTTTTGGTGTTAAGTTTTTTGAGTTATTTGTATATTATGGAAATTAATATCTTATCTGAGGTGTGGGGGACAAAGTTTTTCTCCCATTGTGTTGGCTCTCTATTCACATTTTTATTGTTTTCTTCCCTACAAAGATTTTTAATTTGATACCATCCCATTTATTGATTTTTATTTTAATTCTTGCTCTTTAGAAGCCCTGTTGAGGAAGTTGGTTCCTAAGCTGACATGATGGAAATTTGGGCCTATATTTTCTTCTAGCAGGCACAGGATCTCTTGTCTAATGTCTAGGTCCTTGATCCACTTTGAGTTGAGTTTTGTGCAGGGTGAGTTACAGGGGTTCAATTTCATTCTGCTACATAAGGATTTCAGTTTTTCCAGCAACATTTGTTAAAGATGCTATCATTTCTCTAATTTATATTTATGGGACCTTGGTCTAGTATGAGACAACTCTATTTATGTGGGTTCGTCTCTGTATCTTCTACTCTGTTCCATTGATCTTTATTTCTTTTTTGGTGTAAATATCATGCTGTGTTTGTAACAATAGCTTGGTAGTATAATTTGAGATCAGATATTGTGATGCCTCCTGCTTTGCTTTTCTTGCTAAGAATTGTTTTGGCTATACTGGGCTTCTTATTTTTCCAAATGAATTTCATGACTGCCATTTCTATTTATATGAAGAACATCATTGGAATTTTAATAGAATTAGCATTAAATATGTATATCATTTTTGGTAGTATGGCCATTTTGACAATATTAATTCTGCCTATCCAAGAACATTGGGAGATCTTTCTATCTTCTAAGGTCTTCCTTGATTTCTTTCTTTAGTGTTCTGTAGTTTCATAGTTTTCTTTTGTTCTGTTGATTCCCAATTATTTTTTGAGGTTGTTATGAATGGGATAGTTTTTCTATTACCTCTTTTAGCTGATTCATCATTAGTATATAGGAACACAAATTATTTATGGGTGTTAATTGCATATGCTGCTACTTTGCTGAATTTGTTTTAGTTCTAGAAACATTCTGGTGAGTTTTTTGGGTTTTCCAAAGATAGAATCATATTGTTGACAAATGGATAGTTCAAACTCTTCCTTTTCATATCCCTTTAATTTCTTTCATTAGCCTATCTGTTGTGGTTAGAGTTTCAAGGACTATATTGAATAAAAGTGGTGAAAGAGGACATCCCTGTCTTGTTCCAGTTTTTAGAGAGAATGTTTTCAGTTTTTCTCCATTTAGAATGATGTTGGTTTTGGGCTTAGCATATATATCTTTTACAATGTTGAGGTATGTTCCTACTATCCCTATTTTTTCTAGTGTTTTGATCATGAATGGGTGCTGTATTTTGTCAAATGCTTTTTATGTATCTATTGAGATAATCATGTGGTTCTTGTCCTTAAGTGTATTGACGTGATGGATTACATTTATTGATTTCTCTGTGTTGAACCAGCCTTGCATCACTGGGATGAACCCCTCTTGATCATGGTGCGCTTTTAAATATGTTTTTATGTGATTTGCCAGTATTTTATCAAGAATTTTTGTGTCTATATTTATCAGTGGTATTGGTCTGAAGTTTTTTTTCCTTGATGTGTTTTTATGTGGTTTTGGTATCAGGATGATACTAGTTTCATACAATGAGTTTGGCAGGGATCATTCTTTTTCTGTTTCATGGAATAATTTGAGGAGGATTGGTTTTAGATGATTGAAAATCTCGTAGAACTCAGCTAAGAATTCGTCTGGTCCTGAGTTTTTCTATGTTGGTAGGCTTTTTTTGGCTTCTAATATTTATTCTTTTAAAATTCTAACATAATTTATAAAAATAAATTTAGTCATTTTAAGGCATACAATTTAGTGTGTTTTAGTTATGTGCAATGTTGCTAAGTATCATCATTGCTTAACATTGCTTAATTCTAGAAGATTTCTGTCAATCTAAAATGAAATTTCATCTTAGCAGTCACTACCACATCCCTCCTCCCCTAATTCCCTGGAAATTACTAATCTATTTTTTTAAAACATCTACCTTTGAGATACACCCCAGCCCTACTTTTGGCTTATTTTTTGTGGGGGGGTTACAACTTTTCATTTCTATGGTTGTCTACAATGTAGATTCACACTACTCATGTAATCGTACATATTCATAGGGTAATACTGTTTGTCTCAGTCTACTCTCTTTCCTTCCCCCATCCCCTCCTTCCCCATTTTCCTCTACATCATCTAAAGTTCCTCCATTCTTCTCTTGCCCTCCCCTCCCCATAACCCCTGTTATGTATTATCACCCACTTATCAGAGGAAACATTCGGCCTTTGGTTTTTTGGGCTTGGCTTATTTCTCTTAGCTTGCTATTCTCCAACTCCATCCATTTGCCAGCAAATGCCATAGTTTTATTCTTGTTTATGGCTGAGTAATATTCCATCGTGTATATTTACTGTAGTTTCTTTATCTGTTCATCAGTTGAAGGTCTTCTAGGTTGGTTCCACAATCTAGCTATTGTGAATTGAGCAACTATGAACATTGATGTGGCTGCATCACTGTAGTATGCTGATTTTCAGCCCTTGGGGTATAAACCAAGTAGTGGGATAACTGGGTCAAATGGTGGGTCCATTCCAAGTTTTTTGAGGAATCTCCATACTGCTTTCCAGAGTGGCTGCACCAATTTGCAACTCCATCAGCAATGTATGAGTGTGCTTTTTTCCCCACATCCACACCAACACTTATTATTGCTTATGTTCTTGGTAATAGCCATTCTAATTGAAGTTAAATGAAATCTTAGGGTGGTTTTAATTTGCATTTCTCTAATTGCTAGAGATGATAAGCACTTTTTCATATATTTGTTTTTCACCTATATATCTTCTTCTGTGAAATGTCTGCCCAGTTCCTTAACCCATTTGTTGATTGGGTTCTTGTATTTTTGGAGTAAATTTTTAAAGTTCTTTATAAATTTTGGAGATCAGTGCTCTGTCTGAAATGTGTGTGGAAAATATTTTCTCCCACTCTGTAGGCTCTCTTTTTTCACATTATTGACTGTTTCCTTTGCTGAGGAAAAGTTTTTTAGTTTGAATCCATTCCATTTGTTGATTCTTGCTTTTATTTCTAGCACTCTGGGGTCTTGTTAAGGAGGTCTGGTCCTGAGCCAACATGATGAAGATTCAGGCCTACATTTTTTTCTATTTGATGAAAGGTCTCAGGTGTAATTCCTAGTTCCTTGATCCACTTTGAGTTGAGCTTTGTATAGTGTGAGAGAAAGGAGTTTAATTTTATTTTACTGTGTATGGATTTCCAGTTTTGCCAGCACCATTTATTTGTTGAAGAGGCTATCTTTTCTCCATTGTATGTTGTCTAGTATGAGATAACTGTACTTACATGGATTTGTCTGTGTCTTCTATTCTGTACCATTGGTCTACCTGTCTATTTTGGTGCCAATACCATGCTGTTTTTGTTACTACTGCTCTATTGTAGTATTTAAGGTCTGGTATTGTGCTAAGTCATGCATTACTCTGCCTGTCCAGGATTGCTTTCACTATTCTGGGTCTTTTGTTCTTTCAGATGAATTTCATGATTGCTTTCCCTATTTCTAAGAGGAATGCCATTGGGATTTTAATTGGAATTGTGTTAAATCTATTTAGCACCTTTGGTAGTATGGACATTTTGATATTAATTCTGCCTATCCAAGAACACGGGAGATCTTTCTATTTTCTAAGGTCTTCCTCAATTTTTTTCTTTAGTGTTCTGTAGTTTTCATTGTAGAGGTCTTTCACCTCTACAATTAGATTAGATTGATTCCCAAGAATTTTATTTTTTTCTGAGGCTATTGTGAATGGAATTGGAAGGCTGTCTTCAATTTCATTGTTTGAAATTGATTTGGTTAAATTTTTTTATGTCCTCCTGGTTCAATTTGGGTAGGTCAAATGAGTCTAGAAATTTCTCAATGTCTTTGTGATTTTCTATTTTATTTGAGTATAGATTTTTCAAAGTAGCTTCTGATTATCATCTGTATTTCAGTGTTGTCCATGGTGATATTTCCTTTTGAATAATGAATTTTAGTAATTTGAGTTTTTCTCTCATTCTCTTAGTTAGTTTTGCTAAGCGTTTATGGATGTTATTTATTTTTTCAAAGAACCAAGTGATTGCTTTATCAATTTTTTTTGGTTTTGATTTCATTGATTTTGGCCCTGTTTTTATTTATGTTTTCTACTCCTTTTGGTGTTGATTGTTCTTGTATTTCTAGGGCTTTGAGATGTAATTTGAGGTTATTTATTTGGTTACTTTCTATTCTTTTAGTGAATGAGCTAGTGCCATGAACTTTCCTTTTAGAACTGCCTTCATAGTGTCCCAGAGATTTTTGTGTGTTGGGTTGCTATTCTCAGAATCACTTCTTTAAAAATTCTCTCTTCTTCCTTGTGAGGAGAATCACAGCCTCTGCGACAGGAGTCCCTGCACTTCTCCTTTGCTAGGAAACCAATAACACTTCTTTTTCCTTTTTCTCAAAACCATGTTTTGTTTTGTTTTTTTTGAATTGGTATCAGGGATACCAATTCAAGGAGGCACTGGGCATTCAGTAGCAATTCAATTCAGTAGCAAATGGGCCCTGAATGCAGTCTATGCCCCAACTTCCTGGTTCAGATCTGTCATTCCAAGCAACCCCCTTTCCATGCTGAGGATGCAGGGTGACTGGCTAATTTGTTGTGAGCCAACTGCTGGAGAGTTAGGAGATGGGTGAGCTTGCCTGAGTAAAACCAGAGGAGCCATTTTATGAGTAAAGGGAGGGACTGAGGAACTGTTCCAATAGCTGCCAAAGCCCCTTTTGCTTTAAGGCACTCCCATCTTCTCTCCCTAAAATATATGGATTCCTTCCTCTTGGTCTACTTTGACAAAAAGTAAACTGAACTCAGTATATTCTTGACATCTTGGTCATCTGATAAATTCCTCAGTGTGCACACCAGATGCTTGATTCTACACGTCTGGTTCCCCTTTGTGGGAACATCTGGTCCCTCTTCTTGGGGACATCTGTGACACTACTGGTATAGAAGTCAAGGTTAAGCAGGAGATGGGAATTTGGGGAACTTTTTCCCCTAGCTGATCTGTCTGTTTTAAAGATTCCCATCTGTTAGCCATGGTTTGGTGGATCCTCTCTGGTTGTCTGTGTTTTTCATTTGTATCTGTTACTGAACCTTAAGACATTGGCAATACAGGTAGTCTTTTGGGAAGAAAGATCTTGGTTAATGGGCCACCTATAGGTATAAGCCTATCTAAGAAAAGATGACATTGGACTATAACAATCTAGCCTTTGAATGGTTTTCTGAATAATTGTACATTCTTATATTTGGAGTTGTTTTGTCAAAGGTAAAATAATTGAAAGAATTTCTGTATATACAGGTATGTATACAGTTGCATGATAAGGAGTCTGAACAGTCAAAAATTGAGTATGGAAAATTATACTGCTTCTGCTGTGAAAGGATAGGAGGATACCAGAAGAAAGGGCTAAAAAAAAAGTAAAATCCTTTCAATCCAGTGCTGGAAGTCCTAGCACTGCTTCTCAGCTGGTTTCAGCAGTTACAATTCATCCTGATGTGGGTCAGGGAAACCAGTACTGGGCTATTTTCCCTGGGCTAAGGAAAAGAAATCTCAGGAAAGCTGCCTGGGCTATAGAGAAATAGACAATGAGGACCTGGCTTCTTCCCTGTCTTCCAGACCCTTTTCACTATTGGCATTTTAGGAACCCTCTTCAAACAATGACAAGATGTCACAGCATGGCGAGTGTCTGCCTGCCTACTCCTACCTTGCCTGTTACCCCTGGTCTTAAGTTCTCTCTCCAGCCTCATGGATGCTATGTTTGAAAAAAAGATGGCTGTGCACGTCATGATGTTATGGAAATATAAGGCATTAAGTCAGAATAATGTTCTTTCATCCTGAAAGGATCTGAGAATCAAAGGGGATCATGACTTTGCAAACAACATGGTGTGGCCAGTATCTGTGTGGATATGTGTGACTCTGTCAGATGATGTGGCACCTTCCATAACCAAGTATGCATGCATTTCCCAGAGAAAACAAAGGCAACATAGCACACGCAACCCACCTGCACAACTCCACTGACAGGGCACATGCATGACCCTGACAATAGCCACCTCCCCCCACCAATGCACCTGCTGGGCTAAGGAAAAGAAATCTCCTTAAAAAGAAATCTCCTGTAAAATTATGATGGCCCAGGTGATGGCTTGAGGGAGGTAAGCCATCCCTCCCTCATCCATCCCTCTGTTGTAACTTTCTTATGATTTTGTAGTTTAAAATGTACACATGAAATGTATTTTCCCATTTAGGGGAGAGAAAGGAGCTAATATGTTAATGGGGGTTGGGGAAGGGACTCGCAGGGACTATTATAAGGCAAAGCCCTGCTGCGATCAGGCCTTGGTCATTGGATGAGAATCTACCCAGTTTGTGCTGGCACAAAATTAACATTGCTTCCTGTTGAATGCCCCATGCCCTGTCTCTTTGTGCATGAATCCTGCAACACTTTTTTTGGGAGGGGGGCTTATATCTGGGATTTGGAGGCAGTCTTTATATCTCTATTGCTGCCAGGGTGCAGGTCCAGGATTCTGGGGGATATGACTCACCTGGTGCCAGTGGACCAATTGATCTGTAAGGGATTAACCTTCCCACATGTCTGTGCAAGGACTACAGGAGCACAAGGGAACCCAGTAGGACCAGAGGAATCTGCTCAGGGAGCTTTGCCCATCAGACAGATAGGATCCAGGTTTAATTGCAGAAGGGAATCTGATCAACTCTTAGAGAAGAAACCACAACTCTAAGGTACTGGGCAGTGGGTTGGAGACTGAATGCAAGTCCATGGTGGTTGAATGAGGCAGGTTAAGCCTAGAGAGAGTGTGGAGTCCTGATCCACAGGTCTTTGGCAATATTCATATGGCTTATGGCGGTGCCAGCCTCTCCAGAGTTCTATGAGCCTGGTCCAGATTGGGTGATTATACTGACCTGCCAATGTTAAGAGGCACCTGAAACATTCCTGTGAGGGGTGATGCCAGAGACAGAGGAAGTGATTCCTTTCCCTCTCTCCCCTCCTTATGTGTTCGATTGTCATTTTTGGGGAGTGGCAAACAGTGTAATCTTACCTCCCTCAAGTGTATGGTAAAAAATTCCATAAAGGAAAATTCTGGAGACTATGGAATTAAGTTGACTCTTGAATAATTTGGTCTCTGTAAAATATATTGGCCTTCATTTAGAGGAGATTGGTGGCCCACCATGGGGTCCCTAGACAAAGAACTAGTGTGTTTAGGGTCATTACAGTGGACCCGAGTCACCCTGATCCATTTCCTTACATTAATTGCTGGCAAGATATGGTCCTCTCTGGGGCCATTGGCTAAAGGCTTGTCTGGAAGGGAACTGTAAAATTATGATGGCCCAGATGATGGCTCCCTCAAAATACACACCAGAACCTAAGAAGCCCTTTCTATATGGGGAGCCAAAGAAGATTCCCCCACCTTATACACCCCTGTATTACCCACTGCCACCTGCGCTCCCTATACCTACTGCAGTTGTAACCCTGCCAGAGGCTGCTCACACTCCTGAGGTCACTGTTTCCATGAGGTCACTCAAAAGGCACCTGACAGTAGCCACCCCAGAGCTGCCTGCTTTAACCCCATATGCTCTGGCAAGGAAGTACCAGGAGTACTCTGCTAGTTAGCCCCTTCCCAATAGATGCTAAGGTGCCCTGCAGATGCCACTGAGAGAAACTCAGGGACCTATCTGTTATGATCAAGACGATTAGGTGCAAGGGGGACACTGGACCTTCATATATCACCCTTTTACCTCCACTGACCTCCTGAATTGGAAAAACCACACCTTCGCTGACAAGCCTCAGGCTATGGTTGATGTAATGCTATCCTTCATCATACCCACAAACCCACTTGGACTGATTGCCACCAGCTACTGCTGACTCTGTTTAACACTGAAGAACACTGATAAATTACCTAGGCTGTGTTAAAGTGGTTGGAGAAACATATCCTGGCAGGAAATGTGACTGCCCAAGCTTACTTGGAGAGTCAATTCCTTGAGAAAGATTCCCAATGGAACTCTTAATTGTGACCAAAGAGTTCAGAAGCTTGAGTGCTATTTAGAGTCTCTTTTAGGCAGCTTGAAGGAAGGAGGGAGGAAAGCTATGAACATGAGCAAGATCTCAGATGTTCTCCAGGGACCTGAAGAGAGCCCAAGTGAATTCTATGACAGCCTATGTGAAACATTCCATCTTTACACCCCTTTTGACCCAGAAACAGCTGAGAATCAGCAGATGGTTAATGCAGCATTTGTTGGTCAGGCCCAGGGAGACATCTGTCCTAAATTGCAGAAGCTAGAGAGTTATGCTGGAATGAATGCAAACCAACTATTGGAGGTTGTGATGAAAGTATTTGTCATCTGAAACCAAGAGACTTGGCATGATACAGACCAAAGAATGAAGAGGAAGGTAGATCTGCTTGCCAATGCCATAGTGGAATAGTCAGTACACCACCAGAGAGGTGTCCTAATGAGCTGGAGCCAAGGCCAAAAGAGGAGCTGGTAAGAAGGATCACCTTGCCCAGAGGCAAGGTTAAGATGGAACCAGTATGCTCACTGGTCACTGGAAGAATGAGTGTCTCCAACAGTCAGGGGATTGTTTTCCAATCCCTGGAAAAAGGGGAGGAGGCTGAATAATTCAAGGACATTTCTAACCACTGTGGCAACTCTATGAAGCCCCTGAGGATAATTTTGTTGGATTTGCTCCCCTGGGAATTGATGAAAGACTAGGACAGACCTTGCTCCATTTGTTAGGACCCCAGGAGTCTATGGTCTGAATGAATTTGGTGGGCCAGCCCATAAGTTGCATGGTCAATACCAGTGCAGAACATTCCATGGTGACAAAACCTCTGCACTCCCTTTTGCAAACACAAGCCACTGTTTTGGGAACTACAGGTAGTTGAACTTATTTCCCTTTCTTACCACCTCAACAATGCAATTTAGGCTGCCACGACATTATTTATCAATTCCTATACCTCTCTGACTGCCTCTGCCTTTAATGGGTTGGGACCTATTGGGAAAACTGCAAGCCTGGATAATTTCCAATTCTCATGGCAAATCCACGCTGACCCTAGGGAAGCCAGAAGCAAAAATCCTGACTCACATGGTCAATATTTCATTCCTCACAAGACACAGATTGGGCAAGAGAGGCACCTGGGGAGATGTCTCAAATGTGGAATCCTCAGACTCTGCCAGGTGACCTGGAACATGCCTTTCCTTCCAGTCCAGAAGCTGGGGACAGATAACTATCAGCCGGTTAAGGACTTACGAGCAGTAAACCAGACCACTGTTACCCTACACCCAGTCATCCCTAACCCCTATTACTTTTGTGCCTCATTCTTCCTTCTTCACATGTCTGGACCTCAAGGATGCCTTTTTATGTATCTGCCTGGCCCCTCAGAGTCAACCCAATCTTCGCCTTCCAATGGGAAAACCCTGAGAATGGGGACAAAGGCCAGCTGACATGGACTAGACTGCCTCAAGGATTTAAAAATTCTCCAACCATTTCTAGCACCATATTATCCTCTGATTTAAAAGCCTTCCCAGTGGACAAACATAGCTGTACACTGTTCCAGTATGGACAACTTACTTCTGACCAGGCAGAAACAGTGAGATTGTATGGAAAGGACACGCCAACTCCTCACTCTCCTATGGGAAACTGTTCACATGGTTTCAAGGAAAAAGGCTCAAATCTGTCAAGAAAATGTCAAATACCTCAGTTTTCACCTATCCCAAGGACAATGTCAACATTGGCCCAGAGAGAAAACAGGCCATTTGCTCAGTCCTGGTTCTGTCAATCTGATACCAGGTTTGGAGATTCCTCAGGGCTGCAGGTTTCTATAGAATCTGGATATCTAACTTCTTTCTTAGCAAAACCTCTCTATGAGACCACAAAGGAGGGATAGTGAGAACCTTTGTTATGGGAATAAACTCAATCAAAGGTATTTGAGGAAATCAAGTGAGCTCTCACCAGCATCTGGCTTGGGACTCCTAGACATGTCCAAGCCTTTTTTCTTGTACATATAAGAGTGTACTGGCATTGCAGTGGGAGTTCTGACCCAGATGTTGGAGTCTTGGCATCATCCAGTGGCATACCTCTTCAAGCAAATTGACTCTGTCAATCAAGGCTGGCCACTCTGCCTATGAGCACTTGTGGCTGTGGCCCTCTTGTCATTCGAGGCTCACAAACTTAGTATGGGACAAGAATTAATGGCCCAAGTGTCCCACTCAGTACTGGCATTAATGGAATATAAGGGACAATATTGGCTGAATAGCACCTGTACAGTCAGATATCAGGGAATGCTGTGTGAGAATCCATGCATCCACCTCGAAGTAGTGAGGACCATAAACCCCACAACCTTCATGCCTGTCAGGCCAGGTCCTCCAGATCATGACTATATTGAAGTTATGGATGAGGTATTTTTCAGCCAACCAGACTTAACAGACGCCTCTTGAAGATCCTGATGCTGAGTATTCATTGATGATAGCAGTTTTATGGAAGAGGGAGAATGCCTCTCTGGGTACTGGTGGTGACTCTAAATTCCACCATTAAGGCAAACACTCTACCAAAGGGAACTTCAACAAAAAGGTGAAACTCATCACACTAACCTGAGCCCTTCAGCTGGCAGTATGGACGTGTCAATGTATTCACAGAATCTATTCCTCCCCTTCCTCCATGTATATGGATTTTGATATAAAGAAAAGAGCTTAATCAACTCAGAAGGGAAAGATTTAAACTATGGCGAAGATTTCCTTGAACTCTTGGATGCTGTATGGGCTGCTAAGAAGCTGGCAGTCATCCACTGTCAGGGACATCAAAGGTGAAATGCCATGGTTGCTTGGGGAATTAGTAAAACAGACTGAGATATAAAGTTTGCAACACAACCAATGGCCCTGAATGCTGCCCTATTCCCTAGTCCATTGGCAGAATGGGACTCCAATTCTCAACATGAGAACACCAGGTTTAAAACTGAAAATGGAAGTTACCTCCCGGGTGGATGGCAGAGATTTGAAGATGGTCGAAGAGCAATTCCTGACACCCTAGCCTCAGCCTTTATCACGAAGTTCTACCAGAAGACCGACAGTGGCTGGATGGCTCTCAAGGCCACAATGAGCCATCATTTCTATTCTCCAGCATAGCCCAAGTAGTGGGCAAACAATATAAAACATGCCTAAAATAATCCCCATCAGGGACCTAAGGCTTCCCCTAGGGTACAAAGTGTTGCATGGACTCCATTTGAAGTTATAGTTGTGTACTTCGCTGAGCTCCCTCTGGGTTTAGGGTTATAAATATTTGCTGGTCTTTGTGTGTACTTTCTCAGCCTGGGTAGAGATGCTCCTTATACAGAGAAGGCCATAAATATGAAGGGGCCCACTCTAAAGGAAATCATTCCCTAATTTGGAATCCCAATCACCATGGGTTTGGATAATGGGCTACCATTCATGACTGAGGTGATACAGTTGGTGGCAAAGGGCTTGAAGATTACCTGGAAGTTATATACTGCATACTGTCCCCAGAACTCCGGGAGGGTTGAGTGAATGAACCAAGCTCTAAAGTTACAACTAAGCAAACTGTATCAGGAAATCCACCTACACAGGGACCAGGTGTTGCCAATTGCTTTGTTAAGATATGTATAATATGTCCAAATACACTCTACTGTCATCCATAGCTAAAAAGAACAAATAATTTTAAATGCAGAAAAAACAGAAACAACAACAAAAAGAATTAGGTAATAGACTTATTAGATAGGCAGGCAGACAGGGTTCTCCCCTTATGAGAATCTTATGTATACACTCCTCTCATTATAAGGGGTATATGAGGAGATCTAAAACAATTGGGCAACATTACACTGAGGCAGAAAATGCAGGTTCTTGGTTCAACCCTGATCACATACACCATCAAGGTAAGGAATGACTACCTGTTGGGGTCCTCTCTGCCACATCCTGTGTGCAGGAGGAAAGGGTTGACTGCTGGAGGAGGATGTTGGCAGTTTTTCTCTATTACCCAAAAAACTCATCTACTCAATAAACACACAAGAGCCAATACTCTTTTTATGAGAGGGGATGTGATGCGTCCAGCCATACCAACTCTGGCCTCTTCACAACAGCCGAATCTCCCAACTCTCCTTTATTTATAATATGCAGGTAAACAGGGGCAGGGACTGGGAGAAGCTTCTTCTGTGGTGTACAGAATAGGGTGGAGTTAGGGGAGCCATCCTCTTAGGGGGAGAATTTCAGAAGGAGACAGGAAACCACTCCCATGCAGTGCCACATACTTCCTAGAAGCCAGGCCTCTGTGTCATGGTTCAACCCAGTCAGATTCTGCTAAATAAGGATGGCTTCCCACATCTCCCCCATTTCAATATTTTAAAATGCAAGTGATGGGCATTTTGATGAGGCTCTGGATCTTGGTTCTGAGAGCAGCTCTGAGGTCCCAGTTCTGGGTTATGAGGGTTACTCCGAGATCCCGGCTCTTGGTTCTGAGGGTGTGGTAACCTATTATCGTGACACAAAAGGAATTAGCAGCAAACTTATCATTCCAATACCATTCAATTTAGGAAATATCTGATCAACCAGCAATGTAGAGTCTATGAGATCAATTCTATCTTATGAATATCCTGGATGTGGTGATATGATTTTACAAAATCTAGGCTATTATTACTGCTATGTCAAATGTCCATTAGATGATTCTTAGTTACCATACTTCCCAATAGGGAAGTATGATATTTAGTTGTAGCAACATGCATGCTTAGAGTCATTATGGCATTTAAGCCTTTGTTTAAATCTGAGAGCAAAAGGCTCATCACTGATGTTTGTAATAGTAGCTGTTAAAGCATTCAAGTTAATTTCAATCATTCTATTAATACTTAACTTTCATGGGCTATAGCATCTTCTCAGAAGGAATCATGCCCCTAGATATAATGAATGTCGGAATAGATAGAAACCTAAAAGAATATATTAAAATATATATGAACCAAATTATCATCAAAGAAATAATTGCTAGAAAATAATGTGAATTATTCATCTTTCTAGTGTAATATCAATTTGTTTGCTGGATTCCAATTTGTTCTCCATTGTATGGTTACCATCGGTGCAAATATCCAAACAATAGAGAATAGTCCAAATTACATGGAGTTTCAAAAATCTAATGTTATTTTTATATATTGAAAATAGATTTAAACAACTCAATTATTTACCTAGTTCCTTAGATCTTTCTTAGCATTAAAAATTTAGATTAAACATGATTGCTTGTAAATTCCTTCTCAGAAGTAAAAGTGAAACATTTAGTGGCAATGTTGCCATATTAGGCCTTGCTGGCTTTGAATCTTCTAGAGGAAAATATTTTGATATAATTGTCTTCCATCAATTTTTTTAAGGTCAATCCAAAAACATATCCACCACCTTTAGAGAGAATATGCAGCATTGGCAAGACATTTGTATATTTTATCCATTTAGGAAAAGTGTCAGATTCAATCACAAAAAAATTAAGGTAGTAAGATATTGGTGGATATTTTATAGAAATAACTGGCTTTATATGAGAAAGTCCCATTTTAATAACTGTTTGAACATACAATTCTGAGTTCCAAGGGCCAGTATAATTGGCTGGCCTAGGTATTCCTTATGCTGCCTTTTTCTTAAAGATTACATCTAGACAGCCAGTCTGTCATGGGACCAGCATATAGATAAGTTTCTATTGCAGCCAGTATAGACAAATCCAGTCACATGGATGGGTGTAATATGAATATCTGTAAACCCTCCCATCATATGAATATCATCAGTAAACAATGGGATTGATTCTCCAGTCCACATCGTTATTAAAGGTGGATCTGGGAAATTGGCCCAACAGATCTCCCATATATTTAATTTACCTGATTGCTCAATAGAGCTAGCATATAAATATTGTGGTCAGAGATTTATGATCTCCTTACTGTAAAATCTGGTGCATTCTATTCCTCCATGGGTCACTCAGCAGTGGTGAAACTCCTAATATCATAATTTTTAGACAACATTTTTGAAATTAAGTAGGTTTACATAGGGATCTCTTTCCCCCTTTATTTTTATTTGTAGAGATTGTTATAAACTGGAGCATTATTAACCTTAAATTGTAGACAATGGTCTGGCATTGTTCAAATATTTAAACCATAAGAAATGACTTAATAAATATTTTTATTTGGCCAGGAAGATTAATAAAAGCTACCTATTGTTAAAGTCAATATTGTTAAGTTGAAAAGGGCATTATAATAGAAGAAAAAAGGTCCCATTTCCACCAAATATAGGTTGATTTTGTCTCTAATAGTGGGCTGAGTTACAAGGCTATAAAATATAGTCAGTACAGACATTGAAAATTAGTCTCATGACATGTGTGTTCTGTATGTAATGGCCTTATTTTAAACTAACTTTAGTCATCATACTAGAATTGGTAGTATCTTTCAGGATAGTGACTCAATAAAATATTTAAAAATCTTAGAATGTATGTCATTGATCTAGCAATTATATTTTAAGGGATCTATGGAAAGATAATCTCTATGTGTAAAGATGTAGTTGTATAAATATGTTTAATAACCTTGTTTTTAAAGTAGTAAAAAATAATTTAAATGTCCAACATAGGGTTTTGGATGTCAAAGAAAATTATGATGTCTTGTTTACCATTACTTTTGAGAATGAAGCTACTATGCTAAACTCCTTATTGAGATATGCCATTGGCTATTGACCTGATTGGTCCATGGCTATCTATTCAGCAGTTTTGGGTGAATATTTTTGAAAGCTCGCAAAGGCGGCAGGTGGCCAAAGGAGTAAGCTCGCCAGGCGGGTTCACCAGAGTCAGACAAAAGTAGTGGATTGAGATTTATTAGAGTCTGTGTCCCAGGTGAAATCTCCAGCCCCCCAGGGTGAAAGTCGGGGTGGGAGAGCCAGAAGAAATCACACATGGCTTTAGCTGCTCAGGGTTTTTATACAGAGGAAGGGGTCAGGGGTCCTGCCCAAGAAAAGGTGGACCCAAGGTGGACGTCAGGGTCAGCAGGTCTGCCTCATTGGTCACTTCTGGTGCAGTGTGTTGCTAGGTGACCTTGCTCCCCCCCCCCCCTGCAGCTGCCCAAATTCGACCTGACAATTTTTAGGGTTATTTTTCTCTCAGTGACAAACAGGTTAAATCTTATTCCTTAGGTAATGTAAAACTCGCAAAAGGGGTAGTGGGGCCCGGCAGGTGGCCAAAAGAAGCTCGCCAGGCGGGTTCACCAGACTCAGACAAAAGTAGTAGCTGGATTTTATTGGAATGTGTGTCCTGGGTGAAATCTCCAGCCCCCCGGGGTGAAAGTCAGAGTGGGAGAGCCAGGAGAAATCACACGTGGCTTTGGCTGCTCAGGGTTTTTATACAGAGGATAGGGGTCAAGGGGCCTGCCCAGGAAAAGGTGGACCTAAGGTAGACATCAGGGTCAGCAGGTCTGCCTCATTGGTCACTTCTGGCACAGTGTGTTGCTAGGTGACCATGCTCCCTCCCCCTGCAGCCGCCCAATTCAATCTAACATTCCAACCTTTTTGGTGATATAGGGCGCCGCAGTCTGTCTGGCTACTTCCTGCATGGTTGGGGGCATCGTGGGAAAAAAGATTTCAGGGTCTAGGTCGGTGGGGAGGTGGCTGTCAGGGTGCAGGGGCATTTGGTTGTATGGCATTCTGGCAACCTCACTCAAGCAGCTCTGGGCAAATTCAGATGCAGGAGAGTTTTCTCAATGAGTCCAGTTTCTCAGTCTGGTTTTGTTGATGTAGTATGCTTCCTCTAGGAATAGGCATGTTTCTCCTTTGTACGCTGTCAGAAGATCTAGTGCTCAGCGGTTCTGTAAGGAAACTTGGGCAATAGATGTTATTTGTCCCTTTAGGGATGCCAGGGTTTTGAACAGGCCAGATTATTTCAACTTCACTATATAGAAGCAATTGAGGAACTAAAGTGGAGGGCACACAGAAAGCGAAGGGCATATTGGGATCGAATTTTTTGTCAGAGTACCATTCCACCAGAAAAGGAATCCTGGAGGAGCAAACGTGGGAGAAGAGACCTGTATGGTTTAGTTGCAAAGTACTGAGTTAGAGAAACTGTAACAGTACGCAAAGTCCTCTGAGGAGTTGTAGTAAGGGGACTCTCCAAAGGTGAATAGGGGTCCTTTGAACCTGTGAGGAAGTATTAAGGGGGGTACTCATAGGAACGGCTGTTAGGGGGGTCCAGTCCAAACCTGCACAAAGAAAACAATCTGAGATGTTATTAACTCTGGAGAGATTGAGAAGTCAAAGACCTTGATGTACCAGAGTAAGACCTGAGAAAAGATTAGCATTAGGGTGAGTAGCTGTGTTGATTTGGCGTTGGACCTCCTTTCTCTGCTCCTGGATGGTTAGGTGAAGCTGAGGAACCACCTGAATATAAACTTTTAGATTCTAAGTGAAACCTCAGGACGGTTGGCTGTTGTCCCTGTGTAAACTTTACCATCAAGGATTGGGGTTGGTGATATGGAGTCTTCAGGTGATGTTGAAGCTTCTGGAGACTAGTTGAACAGTCTGAGAGGTAAAGGCTGGACTCTCATCTGACTGGATGGATGCAGGAAGTCTGAATCTGGGAATAATCTGCTCAAAGAGGACAGCAGGCAATGCCAGCAGTTTCCCTGGGGGTAGGGAAGGTTTCTATTCAGCCTGAAAAAAGTATCAACCAAGGTAAGTAAGTAAGGGAGCTTTCTTGTATCTGGGCATATGGGTGAAATCAATCTGCCAGTTTTCACCTGGAAAACTGTTCACTGTCAGCTGTCAAGACCTAAAGGATGTAGGATCCTCCCATGTGAAGGCAAAGAGGTAATAGGAGTCAGGGTGAAGAGGAACTGTAAAGAACACATCGTTAAGATTTAGGACTGTGAAGTGAATGGTTGAAGGGGGGATGTGAGAGAAAAGAGTGTAAGGGTTTAGGAACCACTGGGTGGATGAGAAGAGCTGCCTCATTAATTAGGCAGAGATCCTGGACCAAGCAATAGGCTCCTGAGGATTTACATATAGGCAATGTAGGAGTATTACAGGGGGGAGTCAGTAGGGATGAGGAGTCCCTGAGTAACTGACCTATGATGGGTTTAAGTCCTTCCTGGAAACTGAGGACATGAAGGAAACTTAGCATGAGGTTTCAGTTAGATAAGGACTGGCTTGTGGTGGGAGGTGACGACTGGCTTGGAGGTGTCCCAGACTTGGGGGTCAACCAGGTCTGGGGGTAACAGTACGAAAGGCGATGTGGGAGAGCGAGAGTATGTAAGAAACAGAGTTAGAAGAAGGTGAGTAGTAATACGCTTGGGAAAAAGTTATAGGCTGGCTCCCAGAAGTTGGAAAACATCTCTGCCTAGGAGAGGGACTGTAAGGAAGGAATAACCAGGTAAGAATGTGTGAAAGAATGTCCCTCCAGGGCACAGGGACTGGGCAGTAAGGAATAACCAGCAAAGAGTGTGTGAAAGAATGTCCCTCCAGGGCACAGGCAAACTTTGCTGTTCTGCTTGGCATGGAGGGTTTCCATCAATTCCCATAACCAAAACCTGGGAAGGAAATAAACAAAACAGAACAGATACCTCCTGTGTCCATATGGTCAACCTGGAGTGTGCCTTGGGCTCAGTGATCCTCAAGTCCAGGCTTCTTCAGTCTTCTTCAAATTTCAGCACCTAGCTGGTCACACCCCTGCGTAGAGGCGCTAGGGAGGGGCCAGCCATAGGGTAGTCAGTTTTCCAGTGTGTCCTGCTTGTTTGCTTGTGGAGATCACTTGGTTGGGGTCATGGCTTGACCCTGGCAGAGAGGAAAGCTGGTCCTACTTTGGAGTTCTTGCTGGAACAGCAGGCCACAGGTTAACTACCAGGGACTGGACTGGAGTGTTAACTTTTTCTGTAAATGAGCCTGCCTCTCAGGCATTGTATTTTAAAGGCCATTTTTACCAGATTTCGGATAGGGGTTGGTGGACTTCTGTAAGGCAGTTCTGGATTTTGGGTAATTTCCCTCACTTAATATAAATAAAAGAGTCAGTAGAAAAAGATGAAAGTGAGTGAGGAATTAAGAAAGCATATTTTGGCAGTGGTGATTCTGTATCTTTGCAGCATCCATCAGATTTCAGCACAAAGCGGCTTCCACAAGGTGAACATACAACTTCTAGCACCTGTGGACACAAATGGGCAAAGGCCAAAGGGACAGGGGAAGAGTAGCAGTTCGCAGGAGTGTTTGGAAGCTGGGCCCTGCGGGTGGGGTTTGACGGGGGGGGGGGGGATTGGGAGCGGAACCCGAGTGCATAGTGCATGTGTTGTTCCCAGGCGATAGATAGAGCCAGCCCAGCTCAGCTTGGGGCGAGCCCAGCCCAGCTTGGGGCATGGGAAGCCATGGGGGCTACTGCCGCGGTGTTGAGTCGGCGAGCGAGGGATAGAGCACTGGAAGGAGAGGACTTCTCCGAAGCACTGGTTGCGTGGGCTATGCTGGCGGAGGGGTGAAATAGCCAACTCCGTGTTTGGCGGAGTCCCGCGCAGGTCGCAGAGGGGGTGGAGAGACAGAGCCATGCCCGCGGAGGCATGGAATACAGAGGCAGCGGCAGGGGGCGGGAGCAGAGGGCATTTCCGGTGTGTGTCCGAAAAAACATGGAGGAAAAGAAAGTGGCGATTTAAGTAGGGGAGCGGACAGAAAAAGGAGAGGCAGGGGCGGACACAGATTTCAATAAAATCAAGGCTCCACGTGTCTGTTTAGTGAAATTACAGTAGCAGCGACCAAAAGGTTACGCAGTCACCGCGGTTTCAGCGGAAGCCGAGGGGCGGGAGCAGAGCGTTTCCTAGAGTCCTCCAGCCTTACTCCAGGAGTGAACAGGGCAAGACGGGTGTCCCCCTCCGGCTGTGTTCACCCAAAAAACGGAATGGACCAGCCGTGGATCAGGATGTCTCCTGGTCCACGGGGGCCCAGAATGGAGAAGAGGGGGGGGGGGGGCTAGCGGAGTCTGGGACATCTCCCAGGATTCCGTGCCCAAACGGTGGGGGGTCTGTGGCGCACACGACTTACTGATAGACCAACCGGTAACGGGAGAGTGACTGGAGGAGGGTAGGAAAGGCAACTTACCCAGTTCTATTGGCCAGATAAAAGGGACTTCTGGTTCTTTGGAGGAGAGAGTGGACCTCTGTAGAAGTCTGAGCTCTCTCCTGGGTTTCCGGCACCAAATGTAAAACTCACGAAAGGGGCGGCGGGGCCCGGTGGGTAAAGCTCCCAAAGGCAGCGGCCGGTGGCCAAAAGAAGCTCGCCAGGTGGGTTCACCAGAGTCAGACAAAAGTGGTAGCTTGATTTTATTGGAATGTGTGTCCCGGGCGAAATCTCCAGCCCCCCAGGGTGAAAGTCGGGGTGGGAAAGCCAGGAGAAAAAGCACGTGGCTTTGGCTGCTCAGGGTTTTTATACAGAGGAAAGGGGTCAAGGGGCCTGCCCAGGAAAAGGTGGACCTAAGGTAGACGTCAGGGTCAGCAGGTCTGCCTCATTGGTCACTTCTGGCACAGTGTGTTGCTAGGTGACCGTGCTCCCTCCCCCTGCAGCCACCCAATTCAATCTAACAGGTAAGCTAAGAACAGGGGCTTAAAGTAAGACCCCTTTTTGATATTTTAAAAAACTTTTAGAATGTTTTACATATTGAAGAACAATTACAAATGTTTTCTCTCTGAATTTTGTTAAGTCCTAAGCTAGGGTTTGTCCAAACAGGTGAAGGTTATCTTCATATCCTTCAGGCAACACTGTCCAGGTTAGTTGTTACAAAGTCTGAAAAGTTTTCCTCTGACCCCTGCCAAATTTGGCTGGGCTTTAGAGTTTTCTCTCTGGGCAGGTAATTCTCTCCATGCTCTTTGTGCATATGCACCTATTTGAGCGTAAGTTTGTCAGTCATAAGTCAATTGTACCAAATCAGTAAATTGTCCTGGGCTGGTAAATATTTCCAAAATAATTTGAACTCCATTAAATTTATTAATTTCTGCCTTATTAATAGTGGTTGGAATTCTTGATCTCATGATTTCAAGTTCTTCCCCAGGAGCAAAGTGGGGCATTGAAATAAGACCTTTCAAATGTAAATTACAGAATTCCCATGCTAGACCATCTTTCTCTACATTTGAATGCCTTCCAGTCCTCTGAATAGAAACTCTGCCTATCAGGTGACTCTCTGTCTACAGAAACAGGCTTAGAGCTAGTTTCTGAATCCTTTTCTTTTTTACCAACTGACAATTCCCCAGAAGACAAAGACGTCCTGGAGGATGAGCCTTTCTGACTCTTAGATTTAAAGTTCTTCATAGCATTTCTAAGACTTGTGCTCAAATCTTCCAAAAATCACAAATCAACATCTTGGTCCAAATAAAAGTAAATTTCTACTACAGTCCAAACTAAATTCCCATAGTCTGCCATTATGTTTCCCTGTGCTATTTCTCTCATCAAGAGGTTTGGCCCTAAGGGGCTCTACCTGAGCAGGGAAAAGCCATGCGTGGGCAGGGAGCAGCCATGTTCTGTAGGCTTTGGTTCTTCCTCCCAGGGAGCAGAAATCATGCTGTTTCTGGAGGGCTGGAAGCCTTGACAGGAACACACATATTTAAACTAGGAAACTTGCTGAGCGATTTCCCCTTCTTAAATGAGATTTTCTCTGAATTCCTGATTAGGATGTTTTCTCCCTAGGATTCTAAACTTTTGCACCTATCTAAGCCAAGTTAGTCCTCAGTCTCATACAGTCACAGAGATGCAGAATTCAAAGCGACCAGGTCTCCATTTACATTTCAAGGACTGTAGGAGTTGCATTCTTTCCACTGAATTTTCACTCTGGCTAACTATTGAATATAGCTGAAAAGATCTATTTTTATTTCTCTCTTTGTAGAGAGAGAATTCCCCAGGCTTAATGTCACACGATTAAATTCCCTTTCCTTTCTTACTAGTAAACTTATTCACATGCTTGTGCTTCTCATCAGAAAGGGGCCAAACATCTGTACCTTTTTTCTTTCTTTCTGCTTTCTTTAATCCTCTCGAATAGTCCCAATTCAAGGCACCAAATGTCGGGGTCCTCTCTGCCATGTCCTGCATGCAGGAGGAAAGGGTTGACTGTTGGAGGAGGATGTTAGTGGTTTTTCTCTATTACCCAAAAAACTTATCTACTCAATAAAAACACAAGAGCCAGTACTCTTTTTATGAGAGGGGATGTGATGGGTCCAGCCATACCAACTTTGGCCTCTTTACAACAACTGAGTCTCCCAACTCTCCTTTATTTATAATATGCAGGTAAAAGGGCGCAAGGACTGGGAGGAACTTCTTCTGTGGTGGCCAGGATAGGGTGGAGTTAGGGGAGCTATCCTCTTAGGGGGCAAATTCCAGAAGGAGACAGGGAACCACTCCCATGTAGCACCATATACTTTCCAGCAGTTCCTAGAAGCCAGGCCTCTGCATCACATGGTTCAACCTAGTCAGATTCTGCTAAATAAGGACAACTTCCCACATCTACCCATTAGCCTGACCCATTGATTCCCACCCCTTTAAAGCAGAGGATGCTCTTTGGGTAAAATAATGGAATGTACAACCCCTAATGCTTCTTTGGAGGGGTCTGTTCACTGTCATTTTATCCACCCCTATTGCAGTGAAGGTGGCCGAGGTGGTTCCCTGGATTCAGCACAGCAGAGTGGAACCAACTTCTCATGACTGGGAGTGCATTCCTGATCCAGCTGCACCATGCAAGTTGACCATTCGAAACAAGCGAGCTGCAATCCGAGATACTCCTGAAGACAACAGCCCTGCTTTACCCACCCCAGAAGCTGACTAATCTACTCACGCAGAAACTTGAGGCATCAACTGCCTGCCTGAATAAATGAACTTTTTTATTTCCTATATTAGTCTTTTTACTGTAATGCTTTGGCATTATTCACCCCTTACCTCTCTGTTGTCATGATTTTAGTCTTAATTTTCACCGTAGGATTAGCAGAGACTGCTCTGGCTGACTGGCACTAGTTTGAAAAATTTCTACTAGCAGTTTTTGCCTCCATTTGATAGGGAGTTTCATTGCTATTGGCTGTGTTTGATATGGCTCCCTTTTGCAGACTAATCTCCTCTTCCTGTGACCCACGCTTTCACATGACTCAGTCGGGCCAAGGTTTTGCCACAACCCTACTTTATCATATCCACTTCTCCTGCCAGGGAATAATCTCAGAGATGTGCAGGTATAATAAAATCCTTTGTTATCTGCCAACAGGGGGATCGATTTACTTGTATGTATTCACAGTATTTCCCAACTGAGGATTGGGTGGAAGTCCAAAACTCGCAGAAAGGCAATTTTGTAATACGGCCCGTTAACTCAAAAATTCAGCTTACTAATCAAAAGCAACCAGTGTCAGTACATTTTGATGCATGTAGGGTCATAAGCGCGACTTGGGCACTTGCTGTGAGCCACTGTATGTTCATCACATCATATGGAGACTTATCTGGGGAAAGGCTCAGTGAAAAGTACATGTGTGAACAGTCTGCAAATGGTATGTGGTTCATGTGTAATGATTATGCAGAGATGGTTTGTTCCTCTTGGAGTTGTGGTACATGGGCCACTTGGCAGAGTGAGAGCAAAATTGCCATACTTCAAAAGGCTGTCATTACACTTGAATGTACACTGGGGAGCCTATAACTCTGTTAATTTCACTATTCTTGACTCCCAAGATTCAGGATAGAAAACAGGCTGCTGAATTGGCATACATGTAGATGGACGAGATACTGACCCAAGGACTATACTTCAAAAGGTTCACAACTTCACTTAAATTTTCCTCCCAGCTGGTATTTCATTCTTTTCATGAGGAAGTAGAGAAAAGCCCACCTTCTATCTACATCACATCCAGAAACCTATTCCTAGCCTTGGCAGAGACTAGTTCAATCTCTGAATAGCTCTACTTGTTATGTGTGTGGAGGAACTAATATGGGGGATTAGTGGCCATGGGAGACTAAAGAGGTAGATACCCATGAGCCCTATAGTGGAACCATGTCTCCCCATTCAACTAGTGGTGTTTGGTTCCTCAAAACTCAATTATTGGAAAATGTTGTCTTGCTCAAGAGACCAAAGAGTCGAACATTTCAGATGGGACTCTAACACGTCTGGACCAAAAATGAACTACCCAGAAAAACCAGTGGTTGGTGAACCTTTAGTCACACAGAATTGAATCCCCACCCCTTGTCACATTTTCTCACCTCAAACAGGTCTGGGATAATGCTGCCATAGAAATTAAATGGCCAACCCCAGGTGGACTATATTGGATATGTGGAAGGGCTATCTATGCTAAACTGCCCTGATTCTGGTCCAGATTTTGTGTACTGGGGACAATTCTATCCTCCTTTTTCCTCCTTCCATTAGCCAAAGGGGACAGCACAGCTCTCTGGTAACTTATGATTTTATGGTATATATATTTTTCTGGAAAATATTGGGAGTCCCAGTACATGAAGCCTGAGGGCCCAAAGAGAGTGGCAAGCCCTGCCAATAGGTAAGTAGAAAGATGACAAAAGGTCTCCTGAATAGATAATTCACTATTACGATCCAACCACCTATAAGAGGACAGGTCCTGGGGATACCAAACTCCCATCTACATGTTAAATTCTATCATTAGGCTACAAACTATTGAAATTATAACTAATGAGACCATGCAAGCCCTCAATTTATTGGTCAAAGTACTCAAATTTGCAATGCTATCACAACTCCTTGACTTCAGACTACTTGATTCTGAAGGCAGATTATGTAGGAAATTTAACCTGAGCAACATTGCTTAAAGATTGATGAAGGCAAGATAATAGAAGAAATTACAGATTGTGTGGAAAATATTGCCCATGTCCCAGTACAGACCTGGAAAGGCTGGAACCCCAGGGAATTATTTGGAGGATGATTTTCAACTTTTGGGGGATTCAAAAGACTCATAAGTGTTAAAGGTTTTATGTGGGGACTTGCCTACTCCTGCCTTGCCTGTCACCCCAGCTCATAAGGATCTGTCCCCAGCTTCATGGAGGCTATGGTTGAAAGAAAGATGGTAGTGCATGTCATCATGATATGGAAATATGAGCCATTAAGTCTGGATGATGTTCTTTGTTCCTGAAAGAATCTGAGCATCAGATGGGGCAAGTGGTTGGAGCCCTCTTCAAACAAAGACAACAATGGCACAATGTGGCTCATATCTTTGTACATGCACAACTCTGTCAACCAACGTAGTGTGGCCAATGTCTGTGTGCACATGCACCACTATATTGGACAATGTGATTCCTTCAGTAACCATAAATGTGTGTTTCTCAGACAAAAGAAGGGTGATGTGGCACACTCAGCACCCATGCACAACTCTTTTGACAGGCAGTGCACATGCATGACCCTGCCAACTTCCCCTCAGCATCCCTGCACAGCTCTCTGGTAACTTATGATTTTATGGTATATATATTTTTCTGGAAAATATATTTTTCTGTATAGGGAAGACAAAGGAGCTAATATGTAACCAGAGGCAGAGGAAGAAGGGAACTGGAGGGGCTATACAAGGTGAAGCCCCACTACATGGATGAGAATCCACAGAGTCTGTGCTGGCACAAAATAAAAACTGCTTCCTGTTGAATGCCCCCTGCCCTGTCTCTCTGTCCATGAATCCTGTAATAATGGGACTATACCTAGAGTTTGAGAACAGGGTTCATTTCACTCTTCTGCCAGCAGGTGGGGTCTGTGTGGGCTGAAGACCTCACAGATTCCATTCTGGGTCCCTGTCTCATGGTTTCAAATAATGAAATCCATGAATTATGACAGAGGACTAATGTAAAAATACAAAATGTGTTTAAATTTGAGAGAAAAAGATGGACCTCCCATGATGTGAGGGGGAAAATGGCAGGAGGCTTTTCCACTTGGGTGTACTAATCTGGGGACTTATGGTTTCTGGATACAGGTATTGATCAGAGTCCATGCTGAACAGACAATAAAAAGTGTTCAGGCTAATGGTTGGAATTTGTATTAAAGGTACTGGGAGTGTACCAAGACTATTGGATTGGCCCATGGCTATGCCTTGAATAAATTTTTCTGTAACCTCCATTGGGGTCCACCCCCACTTCCATTTTCCCACAGCTCCAGGATGAAGGAGTTGACTAGAATGTTTAACCTCACCAGGTGGTCTTTATATTTTAAAAAAACTTAATTAGAGCTCATTACCCTGATTACTTGACTATTATTCAGGGGTGAAGGCTGCCAGTCACAAAGGACATGGCAATTTGTTCCAGCACCATCAGATTATAACCTGGGGACAAAATGATCTCCCCTTTTAAGATCTTACAGGGGACACTTCTGTGTGCAGCCCTGCCTGTTACCCACAGAGATAAATACAAGGGTCTCCTGGACTCCCAATGTATGCAGGTGCTTATGTCTTGGTCCTGCTGATTTTTGCAGTGAGAGGTCCCTAAGAGTCTATGTATCATCAATGTATCCCCTTCATTGGACTGAGTGTCCTGGATATAAAAAAAAAATCTCTGGGTACAGAAGACTGGGAAACTCGCTTGAAGTTGTTGGCATTGTAATAGTGATAAGGGAAACAGGTTAAGCTCAACAATATCCTATGCTCTAACTCCTTGAATGCAAACCGGGCAGAAAATATTAAGGCACATTTTTTGTATATTCCAGATTGCCAACCCCTCTCCTAGGATAAAATTTATTTTGTAAATTAAATGTACAGATAATATTCTCACCCAAAAAGCAAGAACTTCATTTGCAAGGGCCTCCCAGGAAAAGAAAATGCAGTCTGCTCTGCTGAAGATCTACTAAAAGTGAGGAAGTTCATTTGGGCCAAAGGAACTCTGAGAAAGGTGGTTGATGTTATCACAACCAAGATTTTGCTAAAGGAGAAAATAACTTGTCTTAGTGGGGGGAAAATGCCTAAGAGAGAGGCATTAATGGGAATCCATTCTCTTATGGACAAATTTTTAAAACATGAATTGAGTCAGCTTTGTCAGACACCCTAAATGTATGTGACTAGAAATGTGTATACATTTAAAACTAAATGATTGTCTGAGACTTGTCTAAATGTTCTGTAAATGATTATAAAATGAAAGTGTAAGTAGGTTTACAGCCAATGTAACCAATAAGTGCTCTTTTTTTATACATTGTATCTGGCATAAAAGGATCACACTGCCATTTGAAAAACTGGCTTATATCTGTTTACTCTGACAGAGTCTATTTCTGATTATTAATACTGTTTCCTAAATGTATAAGAGAATTAAGGCTATCCTTTCATTTTTGCTAGTACTGCTAAATTATACAGACCTGTAATTACCATTATTATACACTATAGATGCTGAATATTACTTTAAAAGTTAAACCTAATTAATACAAGAACATTTATGTAATTGTGATACTAACCATTGCTGTGTTCTTTGTATATTAGATTATCAGTGTTCTTCTAATATACAAGACTTTTAAAATGTAAAGTTTAGAAAAGCACTTTACTAGCTGGTGTTCTCCAAACTAAAGTAGTCTGTAGTGGTAATCTCTTAGACTTACATAAGAATAGAAAATTTAATTGTAAATTTGTGTCATTGAATAGTCCTATCTAGATAAAGGTAGCCTGTTAGCAATAAGATATATTTACATTTTTGTATTACTTTTACACAGAGATGTGAATTTAAATGCATTTTTAAAAGATAATAAGCTGAGTATGCTTTGTCTATAGGTTGACAATCTGGAACATGGAAACATTTTGCCACTTTTTTCACAAAAAGTAAGTTAAGGATTATCTTGGCTTTTCTTTAATTTGTGTTTCAAAAGTAGTGCTGTATTGTGTTTTTTTTGTATGTGTCAAGAGCCCTCCTTCCTTGAGATAAGGCTCTGCCTCTCACCTTACTTCATGTCATGATGGCCCCAAAATGGACTAGCCTTAAGCTCATTTTAAGTGATGTTCAAAGGGGAGTTTTTTTTTCTTTAAAGATTAGTGTGATCTCAAAATAAACGGGATATTCTATATAATTAAGATATAGAATTATAAATATCATGTTTCTTGGATCATAGCTATTGTATAAACTGAATATATTTTTTGCTCTTGCTAATTTCATTTTATATTTTCCTTGTATGCTATATAAAACTGTTGCCTGTTGGAGTTTTGCAGAGGTATTGCTTCTACTAAAACAACGTGAGTTAATTTGTGTCAATAAACCATCACCTACAGGACAGACAGGATAAAGGCTGATTTTCAGTATTAATACTGACCCCAGGAATCTTCCTGAACCATGTGCCAGCAGATAGCATCACCTGGAGCTTGAGCAGCTGAACATGGATGTCAAAGATCTGGTGAGAGATGATGACCAAGAACAAATTAAGAGGGCAGAAGTCCAGGAATGTATTTTATATAGCCAGTCAAAACAACGTTAAGGCTAAAAACAAAGCCAAACCAGTTACTACCAATCTTAAGAAGATAAACATTGTGAATAATGAGAAAGTTAACCAAGTGAATAAAGCTTTTGTGAGCATACTAAAGGAACTTGCACACTTCTCAAAAGGCCTTTCTCTAGAACCTCTGCAGAAAGAACTGAGTCCTCAGCATCATGAAAATGAACGAGGTAATGTTGATGAAGCTGCAAGATGAATGGCTCAGTTGTAATAAAATGGCACTGCATCGAATTCTCCCCAAAAGATCAATAAATTAAATGTTTTATACAACTTAAAAAATTATTGACCCCCAATTAAATAAACAAGGTAACAAAAATTATAGACATTGAAGTTAAAACCTATGACTCCCACTTTAAGAGTGGCAAAACTGACCTGCTGGATGTTTAGAACCAAGAATGTGGACATCAAAGTCAAGGAAGTAAAAGGACCAAGGAAAAAGCAGACAATATTTTGGACCTTGCTGTCTAAGGTCAGCCAGGACCCAGGGATTTTATGAACCCTCTACGGGACCTGCAATTCTGAGTCAACCAACCTTCTGATCAGGGGGATGGAGAGGACCCTAGGAAAGAGTATACACTGAACGGTGTACATTCTGCAAAGAGGAGTGTCATTGGAAAGGAAAATTTCCCTGATGCTTCCAAAGGAAGTCATGTGTAGTCAGCAAGATTTTGACCCATCATGGCAGATGGCATGGCTGGCAGACGAAAGTGAGCCAAGAGGCTTTTCATAAGTTCCCAAAAGTAATCCTGAAAAATCTAAGCTGACTCTTAGTAAGTAGTAGATAGGAACAAGGTCAAATTTGATCAACATGGTCTTAAAGACCTGGCAGGAGAATATAACCAAGTACAGTCCTACATGGACATTTAGGAGAGACAGTGGTTCTTGCAGTGTAACTTGAGATATACACTTGTGTCTGCTCTACCAAAAGTAAGTAAAACTGGAGGCTATAAAGTAAGAGTTATTATGTGGGAGTGCCTAATAATTACTGTCACATAACACTGTAGAGTCATGGGGTTGTATTCAATTTCACAGACAAACTACTAATTGCTTTTGTGCTAATTGTTTACAAAAAAAGTAATGGTTTGATACCTTTTTTGTTGTTGTCTTAGCATGGTCCGTGCTGTATTCATGCCTTGTCTAATCACCCACTAACTGCCACCTTGGGCCTCTGGACAGCATGGATGCTAAATACTCTTTAATGTCCATGCCCCACCTGATGGAGAACAAGGACTTCAGGTCACTTCACCCTAACTTCACCCTATTTCAGCAGGAAGCAGTTTGGAGATGGTGTCACCCATTTTTCTGTAGAAATGGAATGTAGAATTCACAGTGAGAAAATGTCACAGTGGTTCACCTCATGTTTTTTATTTAGCCCTTGCTATTATACCAGTGAGGCTTATTTTAAAATGGACACATTTTCTTTTCCTCTACTTCTCCCCTCCATGGGGTGGGGAAACAGGATTACCTTTTCCCAATCCTAGGCCAAGTTTTCTGTCTTTGAATCACCACAGGAACCAGGTAATTCAGACTTCAGGGATGGCACAGAAGATCTAAGGAATGACTGTCTCCCAAATTAACAAGACAGTCACAACTCTTAACCTAGAATGAATCCCTCCTCCTCCTCCTTCTTCTTCTTTGATCTTTTTTTAAAAACATATTTGTTCTTTTTAGTTATACATGACAGTATTGTCAATTTTGTCATATTTACACAAACATGGAATATATCTCATTCAAATTAGGATTGCAGTCTTGTGGATATACACCATATTGAGTGAATCTCTTTCAAAATGCTCCATTATCCTTGATGGGAAGAATAAAAGCCTCTAGCACAGGAATCACTTGTGCTTTTCCTTTCCTAGCAGAGCAATAAAACATTTTTCTCCTTTTTCTCAAAACCTTTTCATCATTAGTGAATTGGCATCAGGGTCAAGGACCAAGCTTTTGGTAACAAATTGGCAACCTCTGTTCTCCCTGATGGTTAAGAATCACAGCCTCTGGGACAGGAGGGCCTGTGCTTCTCCTTTGATAGCAAAGTAAAAAACATTTTTTTTCTTTTTCTCAAAATGATGTCCTCTTTATTGAATTGGCATGAGAGACAAGCACCAAGCATTCAGTAACAAATATGTATTAGTTTGGCCATAATCATACATGGACATAGCATTATTTGATCTATTTTATTACCTAGTACCTACCTTTACCCTCACACTCCCTCTCAGTCCCCTTACTCTGCTGTAATAATGGTCTCCTTCTTATTTTCATGAGATTCTGTTTTGTTCCTTTGTTCTCTCTAGTGTCTATGTATGACAGAAAACATTTGCCCTTCACATTCTGAGTCTGACTCCTTTCAGCTAACATAATGTTCTCCACTTTCATTGACTGATTGACAAATAAGAGAATTTCATTTATCTTTATGACTGAGTAAAACTCCATTATATATACATACACACATTTTCTTTCTCCATGTCTGTTTATGTATATATAGGCTGGTTACAGAACTTGGCTATTGAGAGTTTTGATGCCATAAACATTGATATGCATGAATTGCTGTAGAATGTTGATCAATACTTTTAATCCTATTGGATAAATACCAAGGAGTGAGATAGCTGGGTCGCATGCAGATACAATTCCTAGGTTTTTACGAACCTTACATACTGATTTCCATAGTTTCTTCCTTCTATTTCTTTCTTTATTTATGGAACTGAGTAGTCATTCTTTTATTTTGTGTCCTATTATAAGATATGGTCTATATCTTCTTCATATTTTGATGGTTAATGATGATAATGCCTGACAACAATTATGTCCATATAATTTATTTTACAAACTAGAATGCTTTCAAATGTAAAGAGTCTCTATTCATAGTTACAGAGAGACTATAGGTGAAAACTGAGGAATCATGGTTACTGTACTTAAAAACCACTTGGAGGTAAACTAGCAGAAACCAACTGTTTTCCACAGTAGAGAAAGACACATACAGTACTGTATTTCTGTTCACATCAGTTATACAGTTCCAAATGTGACATTAACTGATTTAGCTACCTTATATTCAAACCATTATTTCCAGGTAAAGCATTTGTGTTACACAATTTTTTTTTGTTAATTCCTTTTGCTCCATGTTTTTCTGTTTTTTAAATTTTTTATTTTTATTTTTTTGCTACATGGAATTTTTAGTAAAGAAGTCTAAAATTTTGCTCTCTATTGAAAATTATCTTCATTTATGAAGACAGGTTCATTTCACTTAATGCATTTACAACCCAGTCTCTTGCTTTCCTCTATCAACAAAAAATGTGTTTTGTAAGAATAGCAGTAATATGTGTACATGGAAGTTTTCCTTCAAAGTCTCTACAGAGGCCTAGCTGAATATAAACAAACAATGATTGAGTTCTTGACTGAGTCTCTTTTAGAGAACCAAAACTCTGGTATTATTTCTATGCCTTTAATTTCATGTAAATAAAGTTCTTCAGAGTAATGTTTGCAACTGCTATGTTTATATTATAGGCAAAGGGCAACCAGAGGTATAAATGAAGACAAGCTGAAACCGGTCAGGTTATTTTTATATTGAATATTGGACTTCACATTCTCAGTAAACTTACAGATCTCTCAAATGATGCCTTCTAAATTTTTTGTTAAAATTTTCCCTAGGTATTTGATACTACTGAAAATTGTATCATTTTTGAACTTTTATATTTGAATCTGAATATGCAAGAGCTAGTATGTACAGGTATAATGTTTATATGCAGATCTTATATCCAGCAAACTTGCCAAACATTCTTATTCCATATTTGTCTCTTGTTTTGTAAGCATAAGTTCTGAGTTCTATTTAATTGCAAGGGACGAATCCTAGGTACACACTTTTTTTCTCTTCTAAGTTCTTTAGCTGATAAAATTGCCCTTGCAGAGACAATAAACATTGTAATATGCTTAAAGAGTGATTTATTGAATCTACCTGTGAATTGATACATTCTTTATGAAGCCTTCTGAAAGATTTTTTCAAGTTTACTTATAGTTGAAAGCAGATGGTTCTGTAAAATTTACAGGTAATTACAGACTTTTTAAACTCAGAACATACATATATTTCAACATGTAAAGAGAAGCCCATTTTCTTCAAAAGTAGCTTTCTACCTCTTTCTCATAATTTTAAAAAAAAAGAATAGTTTTGAAAACCTGTATTTAACCCAAATCAAGATTTTTCTATAAATGATCCTTTTTTCCAAAAAGTTTAAAAGACATCACAGAATGTAAGGTTAAACCAATCTCACCACATTGAATATTTTACTTTTAAGGAACACTGTACAGTATTTCCCTTTTAACCTTTTATGTTAGATTTAACTATGTAAATGCTATTTAAACAAAACATTATCTTTATCATTCAGTTATGCAGTAGACTGTCATGTGGACCAGATAATATAAAAACTGTCATACCATAATTGCAAAAATGTCAAGAAGCAATCTTTATGAAAGCTTAAGAAAATCTCTTTAATAAAAGGCAATCAATTCTGTTCTGATGTTTGGAAAAATTACCTCACTTCCTCCTACTTCCCCACCTTTGCATTGTACCTTTTATAGCATTTTTACTACACAAAGATATTTATAGCACTTATGCCAGCCTTTTACTTGGCTGCTTTCTTTTCTTATACTCTGAATTTTTTTAAAAGGCTTCAAAATTAGACTCCTTAGTTTCAGATTTTTTGTCCCCTTTTAGGTTCTTCTAGAATGATTTTCCTCAGAAAAAATAACTCTAAGAACTTAAGGAAGCAGAAGGAAATGAATGATAAAACAAAACAACTTGAAACTTGTAGCATTTAAAAAGTATGAATATATTTATAGGTCCCTTGAACCTATCAGGACAAAAAGTCAAAATTACTTTCTGAACATAAACATAAAAATAACATAAAAATAATGTTAATAAACATTTATTAACAGCAGGAAAACTCCTAAACTGATAGTAAATGTATTAAATTGTACATAGTAACAGTTAAAAGCACTAGAAATTCATTGCCAGATATTCCAAGCATTATCCTGAAAATTAGCCTGACATATGTGATTAACATAAAACAAAGTATGGCATTTATTTTACAGGAAGAAAAATTAAATTTCATCACCAAAACATTTACTAGATTTAGGCTTTAAGTTCCAGAGATAAATTTTAGAAATTAAAATATAAAAACAAGATTCATCTCTGAAATAAAAGTCATATATGTATATTTATGCATACATATATGTGTATATATGTTAATAATCTTTATGCTCTTAAAATGTAAAACACTTAGAAACTTTTGTTTTTGGTACTGGGGATTTAACCCATGAGTGCTTAACCATTGAGTCATATCCCCAGTCTTTTTTATTTTTTATTTTGAGACAGGGTCTCACTAAGTTGCTTAGGGCCTCATTAAATTGCTGAGGCTGGCTTTGAACTTGCAATCCTCCTGACTCAGCCTCCTGAGTCATTGGGATTATAGGCTTACACCACTGGGCCCCGCAGAAACTTTTGAACTCTATAAATTTTGACCAGGTAATCTATTTGTCTAAGTTCTCTTCTGAGAATCACATTGATGTTTTCAATCCATCAGTCCAATATGGATGGAGCCATTCTATTTTTATTTTCTTCTTTGGTGGTTCGTTATCAGAGTTGCTGTCTCTGCTGCTATGGGAAGAGCTGTAGTCTGAATCTGAATCAGAAGAGGGGGAAGGAGTTGTAGAAGAGGACGAAGATGAAGAACTAGAGGAGCTTTCATCCGTGTCACTGTCCCCTGAAGAAGATGAAGTAGATGTTTCTTCACTCTGATGAAGAATCACTGGCTGAACTGTCACTGCTATTGCTACTGAAACTAGTTACACCCTTCAACCTTTTTTCTTGGTCTTTTTTTCTACATTAGTCTCTCCACTACTGATAGACATAAGAGGGAAAAATTTCCTTTGTTGTAATAATAATCTGGTTTTTTTCTTTTAAAGTTTTCTTTAGTTCTGCTGTTCTTGAAGGCCTATGGAGGTAGTTTTATTTTCTTGTGCATTCATATGTCCAATGTCCACATTCCAAGCATTTCCAACATCTTACATGTTGCTTATTTGCTTCAGCTTGTCTTCATACTATAAACTGGTGCAGGGAAGTTGCCGTCTTAGGGCAGCCCCCATATTTGTCTCTTGATACTTTTTGATTTTCCAAATACACAATCCCATCATTTTTTAGTAATAACTGTGTTTTTGCTATTTTAAGCATTATATAGTTTTTCTTTTTCTTAAATTACTAAAATGGACAGGCACAAGCAGTATCATGGAAACATTACTTTCAAAAGTACCTTGGGATATAAAATTTCTTTTCCTGTTCTCTGAAACTGAAGTCCCTGTAAGGCTTTGAATAATGTTGAGGTAGTTTTTCCAATGTACAGCTCTTTCTGGGTTACTTCATTTTATCATTGGACCCCACTTAAAAGATGAAGACAAAAAAGTAGGTTCAGGCCTTCATGATTTCAGACTTTGCAAGGCACTTATCTTCCCTGCCAGGTGCCTTTAAAGGGGCTATACTTCTCAATACTACCTGCTTCTGTTCCTATGCTCATAATAACCTTTTATCCAAGGAACCTTAAAAGTCACCACTGCATCAATTTGCCTAGATAACTTTGATTTGTGCTGTGTGGTCATTAATGAGTATCCCAGCCCTAGACCTGCATGTCATTAATGACAATAGCTCCATTTTCATATTTTAAAAAGAACAAGAATAATAGCAACTCACACTCATTGAGTGTCTTTAATATTTTTAGCCAGTTTTCAGTGTGAAAATTCCATTGCTTATGAAAAAATTTCATATTCAAATAATGTAATATGTTTATACAACTCACATTTTCTGATTTCAATATAATGCAAATTTGGGGATTCAAGGCCTAAGTTCAAAGCTCTTGATTTTTTCAAACCAAATACTTCTTCTTAAAATAATTTTTAGTTGCAGATGGACACAATACCTTTATTTTATTTTTTACTTAGTTTTATGTGGTGCTGAGGATGGAACCAACATGCTAGGCAAGTGCTTTATCACCAAGCAGCCACTCAAACCAAATACTTCTAATGTGTTGAATAATGACCTCGTGTTCTATGTATTGATATAGTAAAACTCAGATGTGTTCAGAAAATATTGATGCTTGTATATTTTACTGTTTAATATAAGAGGCTTTGTTTTTCAATTGAAGAAAGTTTTTCTCAAAATGTAGCACACTGACATCATAAAGTGTACCTGATGAAATCATTGGGACAACAATAAGGTTTGAATATTTTTGCAATAATCCTCATTTTACTGTGTTATAGAAAAATAATTACACTACTGTTCCTACTTGGAACCTTTTTGGGGACACAGAGAAATAACTGTTGTCGCATGTTCCACAGAACAATGCTATATCATCTCCTGCAAACTCTACTGAGCTCTCTTCGGAAGTTACTAGGAGGCATGGAAGAAAAGCAACAGACCTCTTTTTCCTCTCCATAAACTCTCACCCTATCACATGATGTAGAAGCCCTTCCAATGCCTGTTTCCAACCTTCTTCTCCTGTTCCTATGAACAATCCAAGAATTACAATTCAGAATCTGATTGGCATCTACTCAGCCACAAAGGTAATTCTACAACAAACATCCCTATTAAGAATACACACACCATACTTAAGTGATGTAATTGGAGGATAAATAGCAATTATTTCTCCTTCTTTGTTTGAAAAACATTTTCTGGTCTAAAATTACTAAAAGCCTGGGATTCAAACAAAACATTAGACAAATTGCCAGGTATGCCAGTTTACCACTAATTATGTGAGAAACTCTTAGACAATACAGATTGATGAATGAACTAGGTATAGCAAACTATAAAGTTCAGTTTATCAGTTTTTTATATTTTACTTGGTGCATTATTTTTATACATAGTGATGAGGTTTATTATGACATATTGGTACATGTACATGATTAATAATATCATTTGTTCAATATCTTTCCCCAGTATTTTCCCCTATTCCTTCCCTTTTCTCTCCCGTTGGTCCCAATCTTCAACTGTACTAGTCTCCCTTCAATTTTCATGAGATCCCCCCAACCTAATTTTTTCCCTTTATTCTCTAAACTTTCCATCCATGCAAGAAAACAGAACACTTTTGAGTTTGGCTTATTTCACTTAACATAATGCCCTCAGATTCCATACATTTTTCAGTAAATGCATAATTTCATTCTTATTTAAGGACAAATAAAACACCATTATGTATACATACCACATTTTCTTTTTTCATTCATCTGTCAATGAAAACCTAGGTTTATCACATAACAGCTATTGTGACTAGACCTACAATAAACATAGACTGCATATGTCTCTGAATTATGCTGTCTTTAATTCTTTTGGATAAATACTGAGGGATGGTATGATTTGATCATATGGTATTTCCATTTTAGTTTCCTGAGGAGCCTTAGTACTGATGTCCATGGTGGCTGTTTTAGTTTACATTTCCATCGACATTTTTACATGGGTTCTTTTTCCTTGTGTCCTCATGAGCATTCATTGTTATTTCTATTCTTGACGACTGCCATTCTAACTGGGGTGAAATGAAACCTGTGTAGTTTTTATTTTCATTTTCTTTATGGTTAAAGATCCTGAATATGTTTTCATATAATTCTTGGCAGTTTGGACTTTTTGAGAAGTGTCTGTGTAGTTCATTTGTCCATTTATTGAAAGAGTCATTTTTTTTTGGCTTTGAGTTTTTTGAGTTCTTTATATATTCTGAATTCTATTGTTCTGTCAAAATTCAGTTGGAAAAGATTTTCTCCCATTCTGTAGGTTCACTCTTCATGCCCTTATTTTCTTTGAGGTGCAGAAGATTTAATTTGATGGCATCCGTTTGTTTATTCTTGGTATCATTTCCTGAACTATGGGAGTTTTATTCAGAAAATTATTACCTGTGCCTGTATGTTGCAGTGTTTCCCTTGTGTTTTCCTCTAGAAGTCACAAAGTTTCTGCATGCATACCTTGTGCTTTCCTCTAGAAGTCACAAAGTTTCTGCATGCATACCTAGGCTTTTATTCCATTTTATGGTAACTTTTGTGTAGAGTGATGGATAAGGATCTAGCTTCATTCTTTTACATATGTGTACTCAGTTTCCCCGCGCTCCCAGCACCATTTTTTGAAGAGGCTATCTTTTTTTCCGAATGGATGATTTTGGCACCTGAAGCCTGTTTGTTTATGGATTTGTTTATGTGCCTTCTATTGTATTACATTGGTCTACATGCAAGTTTTTATGCCAGTACTATGATTTTTTGTTGTTATATGCCTCAATAGTATAATTTGAAATTGGGTATTTTGATGCCTCCATCATACCATTTTTGCTCAGTATTGCTTTAACTATCCTGATCTTTTGTTTTTCCATATGAAATTTAAATTTAATTTAAAATTATTTTTCTAGTTCTTTAAACAGTATAATTGTTATATTGATGGCTATTGCACTGAATCTGTATAACTATTTTCATAATTTGTGCATTTTAATGATATTAAATCTGCCTATTCATGCACAATTGGAGGTCTTTCCAACTTCTAGTGTCTTCTTTCTTTTCCCACCCTCTGATATTTTTCTTGTGGAAGCCTTTCACTTACTTGGTTAGATTATTTTCCAGGAATTTTTGAGGGTATTGTGAATGGAATTATTTTCCAAATTTCTTTCTCAGGTAATTATTGGGATATGGAAAGGTTATTGATATTCATACATTGATTTTGTGGCCTGTTACTTTGCTCAATTTGTAGATTAGCTCTATCAGTATCCTGGTGGAGCTCTTAGGGTCTTCTAAGTACAGGCTTACATCATCTTCAAATTGGGATATCGGGAATTCTTCTTTTCTTATTTGTATCCCTTTTATTTATTTTATTGTCTAATTCCTTAGGATAAAACTTCAATTACTAATAAAGAAGGAAAAAATTAGAAAGTCATCAACCAACCTTGGAAGGACATATAATCAGGGTAATTATTTATCATACAATAAGATTAATGGGTAATTTTTGAATAAAACACCCTCAATGAAAACATTGAAGTGTAATACTTCAAATCATTATGAAAATAAAACAAAATTTTATTTGGATAAAATGGATGAAATTTAAGATAAAAAAATCAGGCCCACAAAAGTTCAAATTACAAAGTTACAGGAACATTATTAGAAACACTAAGAATTTTTAATGAAATACTAAGTATTGAGATAAAAATTTCCTCTATGAATGAGCAAGCACTTGATCTTTTTATAAAACTGGGAATATTTCATGGACACCATTTATAATGGTGCATTCAAATGGGCAATTTAAACATCACACCTTCCTGAGGTTTTTTCCTTTCTAAGTTTCTGGGTTTTGTAACCTCACAACATAAAAACTCTTTCAACACGAAAATGATGGATTTAACTATGGTTAAACAAGTTATTTATATTTACATTTACTTATAAAAATACAGAGATAAATTTATATTACAATGTATAATTTTTTATATATTGATTAACATCAAAAGAATATAACTGTCCTCCAGATATTTTCTACTCTATGTATGATCTGTTCTAACATTTGAATACCATATTGAAAACTTCACTTTGGAAAACAGTGAAGTGTATCATAGAATATCCTCAATGGTGAATAAATTGTGCTATCAAAGTATTTTCACATACATGAGAACCCAATTTTGTACTCCTCCTTTGGCATTCAGTGTTTTCAGATGCAAAAATAATTCTTGATAGGGGTCCCTTAGGGCTACCACAAAATATATAATTCCTTATGAAATGCAAGCTTCATTTGCAGATAACAGTGTCTGTTTTGCACATGGTAAGCATCACTTGGAAAGAGGGGAATTCACAGGCAAAAGGGCTGGTGAGTACCTGTAGTCTCTTGCACTCATGGCAACTTGTGGAAGCTGTTCTTGGGATGGGGTGTACCTGAATTTCTCTGATGTAGCAAATGATCCTCCACTTCTCTAGTGTGATCCCAATTTATGAGGAGCTACATTGAACATAATAGGGAATAGGTGACATAGCATCAACCACCAGTCTGAGCTTAGGTGACATTGTTTATTGTACTCTACTGTCCACTGCCCAGAATCTGTAGATGTCCTTGGACCTTCCTCCATCTCCATAGTCCTGTGTCAAACTAAATATAGAATCCCTTCCCAGAAGATAGGGTGCACTGGTCATGTGGGGAATTAAATTGTCCCTCAAGAAAAGATAATGTCATAAATCCTAGCTCAAACTCCTGGCTTAGCAGTGTAGAGTCCTTAAAATCATTGGTCAATTCTTCTTGTCTCTGTATGTTCTTTCATAGCTTTCCCCTCTTCAAGTGTGTCATCACAGCTATTTCACATCTTACACGCAAATTAAAAAAAGTAATCCTTTGAACACATCTGGTTGTCCAGAGATCTTCTCCAACAGGAATTCGGAGAGGAAGCTGGAGATGCACATCAGGTGGAAGCCTCCTCTTGGAAGCTGTGCTGGAGCTATTCAGGACTCAATAAACTACAAGTTCTCAGGAAGCAGAAGCCTCCAGCAATCTGGTAGCATGAATTTGACCATTTGCTAATTAATTGCTCGCCCAAAGTCTAAATATGGAATTCACTATCTCACAATCATTGAGCCTTTTGGAGTTAGCCTAGATACTAGGACCAATATCTACCAAATATTTCTGAATAATACCCTGTCTAAATGACCACTGGCATAGTCAAGGAAATCTGAGATATGTCAAGAATCTAGATATACATGATGTAAGTCCCCAATAGTAAATATGTCTGAATGCTGTTATTTTCTAGGACTGGAACAGACACTAAAATTATGACAAAAAAAACAGCAGCAAGAAAATAACTGTCTGTTCAAAATGTGTTAAAAAGCACATTAAAGCCAGGTGTAGTTGCACTTGTCTGCAATCCCAGTGATTTGGGAGGCTGAGGCAGAAGGACTGCAAGTTCCAGGCCAGCATTGCAACTTCAAGAACTCCTGTCCAAAAAGTAAAAATAAAATAAAAATGGCTAGGGATGTGTCTCAGTGATGAGTGCCCCATGTTTCATCCCTTGTAGCACAAAAAGAAAAAAGATAAAGAAATGAAAAAGAAAAATAGGTATTAAGAAATATGTATTAAATTCTTTAAGTACTGCTTTCAGAGTGGGTTTTTTCTGAAACACATATTTTCTTAAGGATAAACTATGTGTATCCATTCTCAAAGATACTGGTAGAGAAAGTAAGCTCCAGCACAGGGAAATAACCTGGGGGAAGTCAAGGATTTCATTCTGCAAGAAGGGATGTCTCTGGTGAGACCAGGAAAGCCCAGTCCCCATTTCATGCAGCCAACTTAGTGTGCATGCTCCCTGCTATACATCTGTTAGTGCACATGTACTCTGCCTTCTGACTCTTGTGCCCAAAACTGTGCCACGGCAGGTCATGGAGTCCTTATTTTGGAGGTCTTCATTCTTTCTTGCTGAGTGTCAACAGGTAGGCCCTTAGATCAGTCCTGTCAGAAGTCAGTGTCTGGGAGTGTGAAGAGGTGCCTGGACTTCCAACAGGTTCAGCTGAGGGCTCCACGGCCAGCAAGTGGAAAGGATCTGAATGTCTTTGCCCTTCTTGCAGGTGGTGCCACCCCCATGGGCATTTGTGCTCATGGAGGAGCTTGGAGGATGAAGTAAAATGGCCTGAGGTGAGGATGGCTGTGCTGTAGATGGGGTGAGTGTTAAGGGTGGTGATGGGGTTATGTGAGTCATACAGGGCCCACAGGACCGATTCTCAGGTCCTCAGTGGGGACTGCTGGGGAGCAGGGTGGGCAGTGAAGAACAGGCCTGGAAATATGGGGATAATGTGGCATCCTGACTGCTTCCCTGAGATGTACTGAGCACAGTCAGGAGGCATACTTAATGATGTGTATACCAACATCTGACCTGTGTTATGGATGGTACCAAAATGGCCATAAAGCATTTGGGAGGGAATTAAGGAAGCTGTGCATTCCAGCAAAATGTTATTTTGGAAGCAAATGGGTGTAGTTGCTAGGAGTGTGACATATGAATTAACCACTTGAATTTTAATTCTCTAAGCATTTTCCTACATGTTTTCATGATAGAAAATCCACTTGTCCAAACCAAACCTTATCCAAAATGTACTCCTGTGCCACTTGCTGTAAAGCAATTTTGTTTGCCAGCATGGGCAAAATAATGGCCCTGCAAGCACTGGGGGAACATGCAGATATACAATTACTCTGAGATGTGCTTTGGATGCTTTTTCTACATAAAAAATTTACACATTACTGTAGAATCCATTTTGATGAAATTAGACAAGCCTGAACCTGGCCAGTTGGCACATACCTGTAAGCCCAGCAGCTGGGGAGGATGAGGCAGGAAGAATACAAATTCAAAGCCAGTCTCAACAGATTAGTAAGGCTCTAAGCAACTTGGTGAGACCGTCTCTAAATAAAATATAAAAAAATTACTGGAGAGATGTTGCTCAGTTGTTAAGTGCCCCTGAGTACAAGGCCCATTAATGAAAAAAAAAGTATGCGATATATATTATTTTAATTAGGAACCCATTCTAATGTAAGTGATAAAAAATTATACATTGTCTAAGGGCATTGGAAATATTCAAATTTGCTGTCCTCCTAAATGTGTATTTCAAAAATCAAATATGTAGCTCTCAGTGGGAACTATGAGATGACAAGGAGGATCAACAACTAAATCTAGAGGAAGAAATGATGAACAAGAATCTTCTCAGCCTGTTGAGCCTGTGGCCATAAGTACTTTCATATTTGATGTTTTCTAATCCCAGAAATTTACTTTTGAGAAATGTTCTTGTTGATATTATAGATACACTGATAATATTCTTCCCTGCTTATCATGGAGGAAGCACTGATCCAGGAGGATTCTCTTCTGCTCTGGCCTGGATGGATGCTCTTTGATTCTCAGGAAATATGCCTGATGACTTACTTCTGATGCTTACTCACAGTACATTGTACACATCTTTCCCAGAATAGGATGAAATCCTTCACAAAATCATTGCAGTTAACTCTTCTGGGAGTAACCTCATCATGGAAAGAGGAGCTTTGTTAAAAGAAAGTACAGGGCTGGAGTCATAGCTCAGTAGTAGAGTGCTTGCCTAGCACAGGTAAGGCACTGGATTTGATCTTCAGGATCACATAAAAATAATTAAAAAATAAAGGTATAAAAAGGAAGAGATTAAAAAAAAGTAAGTACATAGAAACGAGTTGAGCACAGGGGCCCATGCCTGATATCCCAATGACTCAGGAGACTGAGGCATGAGTATTGCAAGTTTGAGGCAAGCCTTGGCATCTTAGTGAGACCCTCAGCAAAGTAGGAAAAAATAAAATTATTTTCAAAAAATAAAAAATTAAAAGACTTGGATATAGCTCAGTTGCAAAGCACTTTGGGGTTCAAACTCCAGCACCAAAAGTAAATGAATAAATAAATAATATACAGAATCCAGTTGAAAAACAATGTCTTTAGCCTTCATTGTGATTACATTCATCAATATATTAGGCATATTTGTTAGTACTTATATAATCAACAAAACTGTTGATTTTTACACAATACTCCAATAGGACCTACAGTCTGTTTAGGACCTGTATCAACAAGAGGAACCATTAAGGGAAGGTCGGGATATGATACCTGGTCAGGAGAATAAGAGTGAAGGACAACCTGATGCTCAAGGTAATGGGAAGTACAAATACCTGTGGGGTAAGGCGTATGGTAAATCACACATTATGACATCACCAGTGACAGGAAGGAAGAAAACATTGGAAAAGGGTTTCAAATATTTGCTGAAAGTTGGTTGGGAAAGTGGACAGAATAGTTTGTAACTTCCTGACTTCCCTTGCTATAAAGAATGTTCCCTTTTCCTTGGAGACTTGCTTTGTGTGTCTTTGAAACCTTGCTGCCCAGGGCTGGCTCTACATTGGTAAATCCAAAGAAATGTTGTTTTCTTTTAATCATAAAATCATACATGATTTCTTAGTTATTGCATCAGAAATGGAGACACCTTTTTACACTATCATGTGTACAGAGTACCAAGATGACACCTTCTAACATAAAAATATAATAAGGCCCATTTATATCAGGGTGTTAACTTGCTACACTTGAAAACCAAGGCATAGATGTAGCAATTGACCAAAGATCACTTGCCTTGTAGAAACAGAGCCTAACTTCAATTTCAACATAGTATTTACTAGTTTCTCATTATCTATCCTTTTGTAAGTAAACGGAATGATTTTGCTTAAATGCTTGTCACTCAATTATTTGTAATGTCAAATCCTTCAGTACTGGCCTCAAAGGAGACAGGTCAAAGAGGAAGGATCTCAGTGAATGATGATCACTGTTTCTTTGATTGATGTTGTTTTACTGTAAGGTTGATAATAGCTGGGTAATTCAGGATACTTGCATATATGCTGCTTTATTAGTATATATTTAAACTTCTTTGATGGATATTTGAATACTTGCAGCATTATAAAAACTGAAGTATACTAAGATTCTTTAGAGGTTTACTCATTGAATCCATGGGAAAAAGTAAAATCATGAATTTTCCTATTTTCCTCATCTTGCTGATGTCACTCAAGAAGCTTTTTCTTTTTTAAGGGGCCGGCCTGGAAGATGATTTCCAGGAACTGTCTCAGCCAAAGATTGGAGGTAAAAAAAGGAGATTGTTTTGTTGTAAGGAAGGAGTTTGTAAAATTCTGGAGCCTTCTCAGAAGGAGATATGTAATCCATTTTGTTGCAAGATTATGTAGATTTCTTTTCCACAATAATTTATCCCTAATAACATAAAGATAGTATTACCAGTACATTAACAAAGTATTTCACATATAAAGGTTCTTTGAAAAGTATTTCAGACAGATCTCCAGCACCAGTCCAAGTCCTACGCAGATGTCCATCACTGGCCCAGTCCTGTGCAGATATCACCGTGTCCACCACCCCATGCAGCTACCATCTACTAATGTGCTGGGATGCCTCTGCCACCATCTTGGATTATCCCCAATGACAATGACATCATCTTTAGTTGGGGCAGCTTCCAACCCGGGACAACTGCCAGGGACTGCAAGTTCATTTTCAAGGTACCTACAGGTTAGCCGGTGGTACTGCTGCAACCAGCTTGGGATGTGTCCACTTACATCCAGGGATATCAGCCATGTCCTGAAAGATCATCACCAAGGTCCTGCATGCTTGCTTGCATCTGAGGTATCCTTGCTGGGTGTGCTAATAGCCACCATCTTGCTGAAGAGGGAGGAGAGAGCCTTGCAAGGGGTAAGTAAGTAGGAAAATTATGTGAGGGCATCTTGATCCTAACTTGTTCGGCCAACCAGCCCAGCATGCACCAGGATCCCAGAGACAACTCGGGAGCACTTGTTGGGACCTGACATCAGCCTGGTCTGTGACTCCACCAAGCACCTGGTCCTTCCAGATTGGCAACCAAGAGGGCCCTTTGGCTCCTCAAACCCCAGTCCCCCAACCATCCCCTGACCACCAACTGGCCCAGGACCTGCAGCTACATGAATGGCACAGAGCTTTCAACACCTGGTTCTGATTTGGCCAATACAGAACAACTTTCAGAGATAGGCACACAAGTAATGACACTCAGTCATCAGGACCTCCAAGGAGAGAGGTTCCTGATTGGGAAGTCAGAAGGACAGGGACAGGCAAGATACAATTTAGAGATTAAATTATATATCAGGATTCTGGGGCCCACAAGTGAGGGAAGGGGCTAAGACCAGGCTCCTGTGTCACATGAGTGGACCCCAAAGGAGAGTCTGGGGTGCAATCTTCCAGAAGAACTGGCAATTGCTATACCCTGCCTCCACGAGTCCCACCTCCAAGTTTAATCCTCCACCCTTATTAACTGTCATCATACTGAAAGTTGAGGTACCGCAACTCCAGACAACCCCACCTATCAGAAGAGAAGGGAGGCAGAGAAGATATTGAACTCCAACACAAACAATTGTTCAATTTTCCTTCAAGACTCTTTTTCTTTTTCTTTACCCCATTTTTTTTCTTTTTTCTTTTTTCATTCCCTGCTCTCACATCCCCATCATCTTTGAAATTAAGTAACTTTCATCAGGCTATTGAAGATTGGGAGATTTGAATAGTATATTACAGCTTTGTTGTAGATTTATTTTATTTTATTTTTCTCACTCTATTTTATGCTTACTCATCTGTTTTCTTGGAATCTCTTTCTCCCTTTTCTCATGCTAAAAACAAACTTCTTCTCATTTTGCTTTCATTCTTCCTATGACCTAGTATCTCTATATTCTCACGTTTTACCTCATTAACATTACATCCTACACCCCTCCCCTTTCCTCTTTGTCCTCCATTAGAAATTGTAGACCTTACTGCAAACCTATTGTTTATGCTGTAGATAATAATTGAACTCATCATCTCTGTTTATTATGACAATACTGTTAACATCTTAATAGGGGCTATTTGGTTTTAGGCTGCATACTATTTATATTGGTGCTGTTGATATTGAGCTCTCCTTAAATGTGAGGTATTGGAAATCTTCAGGGAAACTACAAAGCCTATAGGAGGGAAACTGTAACACCTCAGATGTGCACTGCTAGAGAGGAAGATACACGAACAACATTAAAAAACAAAGGAAGAAAGGGCCCCAAACTAAGATGCTATATTAATAGAATCCATTGACACCATGGTAGAAGAAATGTCAGAAAAGGAGTTACATAAGAGTTTTCATCATCAAATCTGAAGGTTAGTTTTTCTGGGTATAAAATTTTCTTCCTAGATCCTAGGAAGAGTGAAAGCAGAATCAGAATGTACATAGTTAAAATGACCTGCAAAGTAAAGAGAGCAAACGTAGGTAACAAATAAACACTTCAATAAATAGTTAAAAGAGCAAATGCAGGAAGCAAAAGATTATTTCAATAAAGAGATTCTGAACAAAAACCCAGAAGTCCTTGAAATGAAGGAGACAATAAACCAAATTAAAAACTCAATAGAAAGCATCAACAACAACTAGATCACTTGGAAGAGAGAACCTCATACAATGAAGACAAAATATTTCATCTTTTTTTTTTTGCAGTGCTGGGGATTGAACCCAGGGCCTTATGCTTGCAAGGCAAGCACTGTACCAACTGAGCTATATCCCCAGAACAAAATATTTAATCTTGAAAGTAAAGTTGACCACACAGAGAAGATGGTAAGAAATCATAAGCAGAAACTCCAAGAATTATGGAATAACATGAAAAGAACAAATTTAAGAATTACTGAGATTGATGAAGGCACAGAGATAAAAACCAAAGGAATAAACAATCTATTCAATGAAATAATATCATAAAATTGACTAAAACTGAAGAATGAAATGGAAAATCAAATACAAGAGGCTTATGTGCCCCCAAATGTACAAAATTACAATGGATCCACACCATGACACATTATAATGAAAATGCACAGCATACAAAATAAAGATAGAATTTTAAAGGCTGTGAGAGAAAAGTATCATATTACTTATGGGGGAAGCCAATACGGATATCAGCAGATTTCTCAGCCCAGACCCTGAAAGCTAGAAAGGCATGGAACAATATATTTCAAGCTCTGAAAGAACATGGATGCCAACTAAGAATTTTATACCCAGCAAAATGAACCTTCAGATTTGATGATGAAATAAAATCCTTCCACAATAAAGAAAAGTTAAAAGAATTTACACATAGAAAGCCTGCACTAGAGAACATTCTCATCAAAATATTCCATGACAAGAAATAAAAAAAAAAAACAATGAAAGTCAGTGAAGGGAGGAACTAAACTAAAGGAAAAGCCAATAATGGAGAAACCAAGTTAAAAACCAAAAATAAGCCAAAATGACCAGTAATACAAATCATATCTTAATAACCCTGAATGTTAATGGCATAAATTCATTTATCAAAAGACATAGACTGTAGCTGGGAATATAGCTTAGTTGGTAGAGTGCTTGCCTTGTAAGCACAAGGCCCTGGGTTCAATCCCCAGCACTGAAAAAAAAGACATAGACTGCAGACTGGATTTTTTAAAAAGATGCAATAATATGCTGCCTTTAGAGCCTCATCTCATAGGAAAAGAGAACCACAGACTGAAGGTGAAAGGATGGGAAAAAACATATCATGTACACGGACTCAGTAAAAAGCAAGGTTTCCATCCTCATATCAGATAAAGTGGACTTCAAGTCAAAGGTAGTCAGAAGAGATAAGGAAGGACATTTCATACTGCTTAAGGGAACCATAAATCAACAAGACATAGAAATCTTAACAATTTATGCCCCAAACAATGGAGCATCTATGTATGTCAAACAAACCCTTGTCAGTTTCAGGAATCAAATAGACAAAATCACAATAATACTGGGTGACTTTAATATGCTTCTCTCACCACTGGATGGATCTTCCAAACAAAAACTTAACGAAGAAACCATAGAACTCAATAATACAATCAATAATTTAGACTTAACAGACATATGTAGAATATTCAATCCATCATTGAATGAATACACTTTTTTCTCAACAGTACATGGATCCTTCTCTAAAATAGACCATATGTTATTCCACAAAGCTATGCTTAGCAAATATGAAAGATATACTACCTTGCATTCTAAAATGGAATGGAATTAGAAATCCTTGATAAATTAAAAAAATAAACTACTCCAACACCTGGAGAATAAATAATACACTATTGAATGATGCATGGATAACAGAAGACATCAGGGGGGAGATGTTCCCTAGGGATGGTATGCTCTGCAAGTTCCTGGCAGTTTTGAAGGTTTTCCACTAACAAGCCCATCTTTGGGATATGTGCCTGTCACCCCACTTGCAGATGAGGATGGCAAGGTACTAAGAACTTGTACTTCTGCTCTTGTCAGATAGTAAGTGGTAGAACTGTAATGCAAATGTGATCAAACCACTAATCTAGCCTGTCACAGTGAGGTCCCAATTGAAGGCCTCATTGGTCACCAAGCCCATGCTCCCTCCTCAGTGAGTGCACACAGATGGTGTAAATGCAAAAGGGCAGATGAAAACCTCCACAGATTCAGAGAAGCCTTTATTCATTAGCAGACTTGGGCACCATTGGGGCTCATTTTCCAGATGTGAAAATGGCTGTCAGTTACAGAGGGGATTTTGGTTTTTTAGGGTACAATGAGAATGGTTTAATCTTTGGAAGCCATGCATGAGCAATTCAGGTGCTAGTTGTACAGGATAAAACTTTAACTTGGGAGGGTAGTTGTAAAAGGTTGAAACTCATTGTTGTCTGGGGAGATAGGTGTCCAGATCCCTAGTGATGAGTACTCAAATCTTGCCTATTGTTTTACTTTCTCTGGGATCCATTGTTTTCTAGAGTTTCAATATTTGCTGTGCCTCCATTTAGGACTAATTTGCCATGAGGGAAAGTCAAGGTTCAGGGCCCAGCATTCCGTATCCACCCCTTTCCTTCAGGGCCCATTGATTTTAGGAAAGGATTTGCTGGGAGGTTAATCCTTGGCTAGTTTCCTTTCCCTCCTCCCAAGCTGCACCTCTCTCCATTTTTCTTTGGGGGCTGTGTAGAAGGAATATTATTTTCCACAACCCTTCAGATGGTACTCTGCCTCCTGCTTTGGAGCTAGCTTCTGCCAGCAAATTTTTGTTTCAGGAACTGTCTCCCTTGTCATCTGTAGTATAGATGTAAAAAGTGTTTGTTTTATTCACAAAGCAAAAATAATGCCCTTTGGGAAGACAGAGCAGTAACCTGAAAGGAACCCAAGCATCTGAGTGTCCAGGGGGAAAGATCCACTCTGCCCAGCCAAGGGGAGAAAGCAACTCCCCACATCTGGAAGTTGTTGCCCCACGTGTCCTAGAAAGCAATCATTAGGGAAACCTGAACTCAGGACAGAATTACTTGTTCATATTAAGGAATTTGACATAGCAAAGGCCCTGGAGCCAGAGTTTCCTTCTGGGGTGCATAAAATCTGCTGGCCCTAAGGGACTGCAGGGAGTGCACATCAACTATTTTGTCCTACTCCTCAGCTTGGGAACACAGTGCCCAGCCACTGATTACCTTCTTTGACCTTCTTTGATATGGCACTTTCTATTTGTCTTAGTTTTCTGTTGCTGTACACACATCACCAGACAAAGGTGCTGCAAACACATCACCAGACAAAGGAGAATAGAAAAAGTCCCTCATTATCTATAGTTTCCACAACCAGAAGTCTGAGCACCCTGCAATTTTATTCTCTGCTGTGAGTCTGGACAGGCTGGAATTGGTGTTATTGGACTTTGATGTTCATATTAGCTGGGGATCTCTCCTAAGCTCCTGCTTGCAGAAGGTGTCCTTCTTGCAGTTGCAGGACTCAGATGCCTGTTCCCTTCCTGCTCTAAGCATCAGGAGGCCCTCTGTACCCACCTCCATCTGCAAGTTTTTCCATATGGCCTCCTACACTCTGGCATGCAGCATGAATGCTGAGTTCCTCAGTGGCAGGAGTTGGCCTCTTAGTTCCTTTCTGCAACCAGCAGCAGAAAACTGCATTCAAAGTATAGATGATTAAGCCACGACCCTACCTTCTGGTGCCACTGCATTGGAACCTTCATCACCTGAAGATTCCTTCCCAAAAGCCCCAGGTTCGTGCTAAACAGTGGGTGGAAGAGCATGCAGCTGGGGTCTGTAGCCTTAGACCACCAGGAGTCCACCAATTGTGTCCTTTAGAAAGATCTCTACACTCTCATGTACCCCCGTGCCCCCAGAAACTTTTGGGATACAATTATCCCCCCAAAAACTCAGACTCTGTGCTCGCTTCAGCAGCACATATACTAAAATTGGAATGATACAGAGAAGGTTAGCATGGTCCCTGCACAAGGATGACACGCAAATTCATGAAGCATTCCATATTTTAAAAAAAAGAACAAACAAACCCAGACTCAAATAACATCTATGTCCTTGGGCACATTGTCATAGCCCCAGCTTAAGATATCTGTCCTTCATTCATTCCCTCATTCATTCATTCGATGGTTATTCACTGAGAACACTGGATTAAAGGGCAGCTCAGGGCAGCTCTGGGCACTGGGAAAACTTAGGTTTAAAGATGCTGGGAAGGAATCCTCACCTTCATGGAGAATTCTCCCCATGCTTCACATCCCTGGACAAACTGGTGATAAGATGGAGGTGAAGCCAAGAAGGAAGATCAACTCAAAGAAGAGAGGAGAGATGGAGGCACTACATTATTGACCAGATCAAGGGCCACAAGTGCTTCAGACTCATCTGTCCTCCCTATGCTTGGGTGTCCTGAGCTGATGTGAGCTTAGGCTGGTGCTAGCAGCACATCACTCCTGTGTCTGCACCTGCTCAGTGTTCATCAGAAATGATTCATCATATTCCTGTCAGATAAATTCTACCTTTGCACAATACCATAGATCAGAAAATTAACTCAGAGAGGTTGAGTGACTCAGAATGGCCACACAGGGAGAGAAGCTGGACCACAGTGTTCAACTGCAGAACTGGTACCTCAGGTAATTTTTATGATTCTGGAAGCATCACAGATTCAATGATGCTGAATAAATGCATATCCTGGTTTTGAAAAACATTGACCCATGATTTCACCCAGAATGTTTATTGTGCCAGGATATCTACAGTTCTGGAACATTGACTGCCCAGTCTTGAGGCAGCGGATATCTCTGCTGCAGTAACACCCCTGTGTATGATATTTTCTATTTCAGAGGTAGAGCAAGGATCATCTGCATTTTGATGATGAGGCCTTCCCCACTCTTCTCAGTGTTGGCACCCAACATGTCAGACTTCTCCAATTCATCCTGAAACCTGAGTGGCAGATAGAGCGTGTCTTCTAACAGTACTTCCTGTAAGAAAGCATATGAGATGCTGAGAATCAAATCCAGTGCTTCCCCCATATGGGACAATCCCTCTACCACTGAGCCACAATCCCAGCCCCCCACATGCTTTCTTTACCAAAAATAGCAATTTACCTGCAGCCCTGCCTGGCCTAAGTGGACAGGATACGTCACATTCCTCAGCAAACTACCTGTTATCTGCAAGGTGTTGGCCGCGCCATTGTTGGGGAAGGGGTTGGACATTGAATGCCCTGGAGTTGGGGGTTGGTGGGGACGAGTGAAGCTGCAGGCAGCAGAGGAGAGGAGGGGATTGCGTGTCCCCCAATGCCAGCCCCAAGGTGCGCCATCGCACAGGGTGAGTGGAGCCAAACTACCAGTCTGAGATCTATGAGGCTGCAACTGGGGACCAGGGGCCATGAGTGCTGGCACCCACTGCTGTGGAGCCCACTTGGATTTCAGAGCCAGAGGGCTATCACATACAGCACATTAGTGACTGCAAGATGCCCAGAGATTTAGCTTTGGAATCAAACGCTTCTTTTTTTATTTTTTACTTTAATTTTTTATTTATTCTAATTAGTTGTACATGACAGTAGAATACATCCTGATACATTATACATAAATGGAGTACAACTTCTCACTTTTCAGGTTGTACATGATATAGAATCACACTGGTTGTGTAATCACATATGCATATACAATAATAATGTCAGATTCATTCTACTATCCTTCTTACCCCCATACCCCCTTGCTTCCCTTTCCTCCCCTCTGTCTAACCCCAAGTACATCTATTCTTCCCTAGCCCCCACCACCTTATTGTGAATTAGCATCTGCATATCAGAGAAAACATTTGGCCTTTGGTTTTGGGGGATTGGCTTATTTCACATAGCATGATCTTTTCCAGTTCCATCCATTTACCTGAAAATGCCATAATTTAATTCTTCTTTAAGGCTGAGTAATATTCCATTGTGTGTATATAACACATTTTCTTTATCCATTCATCTGTTCACGGGCACCTAGGTTGGTTCCATAGTTTAGGTATTCTGAGTTGAGCTGCTATAAACATTGATGTGGCTGCATCAATGTAGTTTACTGATTTTAAGTCCCTTGGGTATAAACTGAGGAGTGGGATAGCTCGGTCAAATGGTGGTTCCATTCCAAGTGTTCTGAGGAATCTCCATACTGCTTTCCATAGTGGTTACACAAATTTGCAGTCCCACCAGCAATGTATGAGTGCACCTTTTTCTTCACATCCTTGCCAATATTTTTTATTGCTTGTATTCTTGATCATTGCCATTCTGACTGGAGTGAGATGAAATCTTAGTGTAGGTTTGTTTGCCTTTCTGAAATTGCTAGAGATGTTGAGTATCTTTTCATGTATTTGTTGATCGAGTGTATTTCTTCTGTGAAGTGCCTGTTCAGTTCCTTAACCCATTTATTGATAAGGTTATTTGGGGTTTTTTTTATTTACTTATTGATTCATTGAACACAATATTTGGGTTTTTTTAGGTGTTAAGTTCTTTGAGTTTATCCTGGAGATTAGTGCTCTATCTGAGGTGCATGCACTAAAATTTTTCTCCCATTCTGTAGGCTCTCTCTTCATGTCATTGATTGTTTCCTTTGCTGAGAGGATGCTTTTTAGTTTGAATCCATCCCATTTACTGATTCTTGATTTTAATTCTTGCACTTTAGGAGTATGGTTAAGGAAGTCAGTTCCTAAGCTGACATGGTGAAGATTTGAGTCTATTTCTTTTTCTATTAGGTACAGTGTCTCTGTTCTAGTGCCTAAGTCTTTGATGCACTTTGAGTTGATTTTTGTGAAGGGTGAGAGATAGGGATTTAATTTCATTTTGCTACATGTGGATTTCCAGTTTTCCCAGCACCATTTGTTGAAGAGGCTATCTTTTCTCCATTGTATGTTTTTGGAGCCTTTGTCTAGTATGAGAAAACTGTATTTATGTGGGTTTGTCTCTGTGTCCTCTATTCTGTACCATTGGTCTACCTGCCTATTTTGGTGCTGATACCATGCTGTTTTTGTTACTATTGCTCTGTAGTATAGTTGAAGGTCTGGTATTGTGAAACCCCCTGCTTCACACTTCTTGCTAAGGATTGCTTTGGCTATTCTGGGTCTCTTATTTTTCCAAATGGATTTCATGATTGCTTTTTCTAATCCTTCTGACCATCCAAGGGCAAGCACAATTTTCCTAAGCAAATCTTAGACAAATGTGCATGAAAAGAGGAAGAGCACCCATTTAAACCATGTATCTTCAGGGCAGCTTACTAAAAAGTATAGCTCATGCTCAAACAATATTTCTAGATGACAGCACAGTCAGTCAGTCTAATCTTAGAACCACAATAAAATGTCCAACCTTAACAACATATTACCACATAGAGAACAGATTTTCAAATAGATCCCTGGATATATTTGATGAGAGATCACATCCACTCACATGAGAACAGTGTCCAGGGGAATTCTCTATGAATGACCCTGGACACAAATTTATTTATAGATTTGTTCATACTCTTTTTAGTGTTGCACAGCTAAGGACTGAATGTGCAATAGTAACTTTGGTCTACTTAGAAAGGCTGTTAACTTATACTGAGATGAACTTTTGTCCCACTAACTGGAAAAGAATTGTTTTGGGAGCCATCACTCTTGTCTCCAAGGTTTGGGATGTTTAGGCTGTATGGAACACGGACAACTGCCACATTCTCAAGAACATTACATTGAGGACATGAATGAGATGGAAAGGCATTTCCTGGAGCTAGTTCAGTTTAATATGAATGTTCCTGCCAGTGTTTACGCCAAATACTACTTTGACCTTCGCTCCTTAGCTGATGACAACAACCTGCATTTTCTGTTTGTTCCTCTCAGCAAAGAAAGAGAACAATACCTAGAAGTCATTTCAAGATTGTTTGAAGACAAATATAAAGACTAATGTAGAGCTGATATGAGAAGGTCTTTCAGAGCTGATAATTTCATTGGTGTTCAGCAGTCTAATGCTATCCTTTCTTAAAAGGAAGAGTTGAGGGGTAATGACATCATAAGTCCCTCATTTACAAAGACTGGATGAAATATCACTGCTCCTGCTCAAAACCCAGCAAAGTTAGTAAATCAAATTCAAGATGCTCATGGACAATGACAGATGCACTCCATAGAAAAGAATGGGACCATGTCAAAGCAACAAACATGCTTTCTGTCCTTTTTAATGTAAACAGAGTTAACAAAAACCACTCTAAAGCAAAAGCTCTCAACCCACATGCAGATATTTGCTTACTGTGTAGGCCAATAGCTGTGAACTATGTGAAGTTTTTTTAATTAACCATTTAAATGTTTAGACTTGAAAAGACACTCACCATATAACATTTTATATTTTTCCTGTTTTCCCCTTCCCCATTTCTGCATATGCCTTTAGAATTGATGTAGAATTATCATTAAAATGTGGAACTCCTATTTTTAATATTTTTTTGTTTGTGCTGGGGCTCAAAACCAGGGCCTAGCACATGCTAAATATGCACTCACCCACCCCCAGTCCACTTTACCACTCATGAAGCCATGTAGGAGCAAGCTATAGCATTTTAAGGTACTGAAGTTTCTTCCTTCCCACCATATCATATCACTGAAGCAGTTAGTCATTTTTGGCAATCCATACAAACAAAAAAGCTACTGGGTAACACTCATCATTTGTATATTTTGCAGGCACACTTATTGGCATTTTGGCGTGTTTGGGGTCATAAAGAGAACGTATCACCTATTGACTACCTACTTCTAATTGGTCCACACTGCAATTTTTGTGAACTATTAGTGGTGCTTCTCACTTTCCGATATTTTTCCTCTTAATAAGTAAATATATTAAAAGATATTTTAATAATGCTAGCCAACATGGTGGTCCATTGATGAGTGAGCAGATAAAGACCAGGTGTCCTGAAAATTTTGGTGCAATTTTAAGTTTTGGTAACTATGCCCTGCTATAAAAGTGTAAAAAGTACAAATTCTTGCAAGGCATCATTTGAAAGTTAAATTACATTTTTAAGCTTATTTGTGTAAATTTGGAATATCAAGCTTTCAATTTTTTGTTACCAATCCCGCTTGAAGATGTCAAACATTGACTGGTACCAATTGAAAGTTCAGTATTCCAAATTTGTAAAGTTGTATTTGGAAGAAATGTAATTTCAGTTTCAAATAATGTTTTGAAGTTTGTAGAATTTATACTTCTGTAGGTATCAAAGCTTAAAATTACACTAAGATTTGTGGAGATAAATAATAATAAAATAAAGGTTAAAGTTTTTTTAAAGTGGTTTTATACAGGATTGTGTTGTATCTGCTTTGATCATCTAAATTTCTTTCCATAGATTTGATAAAGATTGTCAAAGAGGAGTATTAATTTGAATTACTAAATGAAAGGGAAATAGCCCCTAATAGCAGCAGGTGACATAGAAGCTTTTTTAATCCTAAGTGTTAACCTGGTTGTAGGTATCTCATTTCAAGTCCTGCCATATAAGAAAGAAGTTACATGAACTTTAGGAATTCTTACTTAAAGTTTTAAAGGGCAAGGAGTAATTTAAGAGATTGATAACAATGTCACCTAAATTTGAAATATAAAAAGATTAGTGCTCTAAACAATGTGAAATCCATTTCTCTTATCTTCTTAAATGTAATGTTAGGAATCTTGCACTTATGAACCAGGAATACTCTTTCTCAATTAAGGGATGCTTCACATTACACGGAGTGCTGCAGGTTCCATCATTCTTAAAGGACGACATAAGTGATAAATAATGGTACCTAAAATATTATACTACTTCAAGAAAAAAAACATGGTTTATGGAATTTAGAGCTTGGAGATTCAAGTATTGATTGCACTTATATTTTGAAAAGATTGATACAACTTATGTGCTTTTTATTTCTTATGTTTCATATATACATATACATATTGTTAAAGTTGTTAACAAAATTTGTGAACCTACAGTATGGAAAGTTATGTAAGAGCAAAAGAATAAACCAAGGGAAAGGGAAAGAGGTACTTAATAAAAGAGCTACATGAAATATTTTTAGTAAAGTCAGTAATACAAATAATAAATGACAAGACTTCTGTTTAGCATGATAGCTATTCATTCAAGTACTTGATGAAGATTGCATGACATTAAGGAAAATGGAATATTCCCAAAAATGAATAATAGTAACAAGTTTTAAATATATTATGTAATTGAAAGTGAATACATTTTTTAATGCTAATATTTTCAAAGTATGAATTAAATCTTTTATATATGTGAAAAGCATGGGTTTTTATTATACCCAGTAGAACCTGAATCTAAATATCATAGATAGCATGGAAGAATTTCTGAAATTTGGCAGTTGTCTTTCCAAAGCACTTGTTAGACACAAGGTTTGGGGTATGCAAGTATCTTCTTTGCCCACTTCTTGTCTCCCTCCATTTCTTCCTCCTATATTTATTGCATGTGTTTTTCTTCATTTATTTTTGCCCTCCTATAAGATATGGTATATACCTTCTTCACATATTGATGCTTAAAAAATGGCAATGCCTGAAAAGTAGTATGTCAATTTAATTTATTTTATGAACTAGAATGCTTTCAAGTGTAAAAGGAGGCTCTACTTATAGTCCAGATGGATTGTAGTTGAAAATGAAGAGCCATGATTACCCTACTTAAAAATCACTTGGAGATAAACTAGCAGACACTAATTGTTTTCTGCAGTAGAGAAAACAAATGCAACACTGAATTTCCATTTCCCATCCCTTATGCAATTCCAAATGTGGCATAACAGTTTTAGCTACATCATATTCAAATTATTATTTGTAGGTGCAACATTTCAGTTCTACTTTTCTCTTAATTCCTTTGTTTTTCTGTATTGCATACATTTTTTTTAGAAAAAGAGTCTAAAATTTTACTTTCTATTTACAACCATCTTCATTTTTAAAGACGAGTTTGTTTCATTTAATGTGTTTACAACCCAGATTCTTGATTTCCTATACCAGTGGAAAGTATGGTATGTTATTAAAATAGCAATAGTGTGTGTGTGGGGGGGGGGGGTGGGTGTGTGTGTGTGCAAGTTGTCCTTCAGAGTCTCCATAAAGGCCTAAATGAATATAAGCAAAACAGTGACTCTTGAAGTTCTTCATTGAGTCCATTTTATAGAACCAAAACTCTGGTGTTGTTTCTATGCCTTTAATGTCAAGTAAATAAAGATCTGCTGAATAATATGTGCAAATGCTATGTTTATATTATAGGTGAAGGACAACCAGATATATAAATGAAGACAAGCTGAAATCAGTCAGGCCATCATTATATTGAATACTGTATTTCAACATCTCTCAATAAACTTTTACAGATTTATCCAAAGAGATCTTTTATATTTTTGTTAACATTTTTTCTAGGTATTTGATACTATTCAATATTGAATAATTTTGAAGTTTTATACATGACGCTTGTTGTAACTAAACAAGCTTGTTGTAACTCAACGCTTGTTGTAACGCTTCGTCCCTTCTGGAGGGGGTAAGGCCAACGAGGTAACCAAAGCCCTTGGGAGAGCAAGTTCCAGAGAAGTCTCAAAATTATTAAAGAATCACAACACTTTTATAGATGAGGGGAGTCTGAGAACAAAGAACAGGTAGTATAACATGATAGTCTGTAAGGATAGTCCAATTAGGAGTCACACAGTTTACCAAAGGGAGGAGGGAGAGAGGAGGATGAGCAAAGCTCACCTGGAGCAATGGCCATCGGCGGGTCAGGTCACTTGGGAGTTTTCTCCAGAAGCATGAACAATCCTGAGTGTTCAAATCAAGGATTATACCTTTCCGCAGCCTGAGAACATATACCTCAGTGGCCTCTTTCTGCATCCCCACAAACGCTGAACATCCAGGAGCTGGTAGGTACAGGTATAATGTTCATATAATTTTTTTTATCAAACAACCTTACTAAACATGCTTATTTTATTTATCAGTCCTTTTTCATTTTCAAAATACACAATCATATTGTCTTTGAATAATAACAGCCTATTTCTGCTATTTCAAGCAACATGACTTTTTTCCTTTTTGCCATAATCGGCAGGCACAACCAGTACCATGAAAATAACACCTCTGTAAATGCTTCAGCATAAAACTTCTTTTCCTAATCTCTGAAACTAAAGTCTCTGTAAGGCTTTGAGTAATGCTGAACTAGGTTGTCAAATGTACAGCACTTTCTGGCTTAATTCATTTCCTCATTAGACGCCACTGAATAGACAGTGATAGAAGAAGCAGCTCCATGCTTTCATGACTTTGGACTGTGCATGGCACCTATCTTCTCTGCAAGATGCCTATAATGGTGTCCCCCTAAAAACACTCAGATTTTGCATCTATACTGATAATAATCATATTCAAAAGGAAATATAAAGGTTCACACTCCATCAATCTGCCTACAGAATTTTGATCTGTGCTATATGATCATGGATGTGCAGGCCAACCCTAGATCTGCATGTGGTAATGACAATAGCTCTTTATATTGAGTTTTTAAATAAGAATAGGTATAATAGCAACTCACACTCAGACTGCTTGTTATTTGTTAACTACTTTTCCCTTGAAGATTCCATTGTTTATGAATTTATTCAATCTACAAACAATGCAACATCTTTCATAAAGTTTACAATACCTGAATCTAGTATACTGCAGATTTGGGGATTCAAGGTCAGAGTTCAAAACTGTAGGAGAGGGTCCTGGTTTTTGGTTGGCAGCTGTGAATGTCTCAAATGTATAAGGAAAACCTACACTTACACAGGCCTAGCAGGTACACCTGCAGGAAGGAGCATTCTGCTCTAACTGATCAGTGGAGCAAGACCACCTCCCCATAAGTAGCATAGCTGTTTCCAGGGAAACCTTGAGGGGTTTGGATTGGACCCTAAGTAAAGGCACGATTAGATGTTAGTGAATGAACAATTGCACAATGTACAACCCTTACTAAACATATCTGGATGTTACATGATTGGACAAGGTTACAAACCCTAATTAACATAAGGACAAACAGGTAGTAAAACTTGATTAGCTATATGGGGCAAGACATTCCCAAAATAAACAAGTTTGCAAGCACTCGCAATTTGCTTGCTTTCACCCAACTCCAGAGGTCTGCGTCTTGGCTCCACACCACATACCCACGCGACCGAGTAAAGCGAAAGAAGAAACCCCTGCACAAAACCTTTGAGTTTTCTCAAAGCAAACACTTTTAAACATGTTGTCTACAGAGCTCATGTTGTCTGTGTTGATTTTGTTAGTAGCCACATTGGTTTATAAAATATTTGTTTGGGTGTATTTAATTGTCTTTGTCTTGAAGAAAAGATTTCTGAAAATGGAGCACACTGACATCATTAGAGTGTCCCTAATAAAATCATTGGGACAAAATATGCTTTTTTTTCTTTTTCAGTAATACATACTTTACTGTGCTATAGAAAAAGAATAACTACAATACTGAAGCTATTTGGAATATTTGTGGGGACACAGAAAGAACTGTTTTCACATGTTCTGTGGAACTATGCTACATTATCTCCTACAAACACTTTGGAGCTTCTTCACTAATTACTAAGGGGCATGGAGGGAAAATGACAGACCTTTTATTCCATCCATATACTATCACCCTGATTATGACCACATGTCACACAGAAGCCTTTCCCATGACTGTTTCCCACCTTCTTCCCATTACTATGCACAATCCACAAGTGACAACTCAAAGCCACATGTGTATACACACAAGCAAAAAGGTAATTCTGCATCAAATAATGCTATTAAGAATGCATGACACCTTTTTTATTTCTTTTTAACTGGGAATTGAACCCTGGGATATTTTGCCACTGAGCTACATCCCCAGGTATTTTTATTTCCTATTTGAGATCTCTCTCACTAAGTCTTACAAAGTTGCTGAGGCTGGCCTCAAACTTGGAATCCTCCTGCCTCAGTCTCCTGAGTCATTGGAATTACAGGCATGTGCTACCATACCCTGACACACACCATTTTTTAAAAGAGCTTTATACTTATATAGTAGTTGGGATCAGCTCAACAAACACATACATGCATGGAATTCAATTTCTGTTCATGATTCCCCCCTTTTTCCTTCCCTCCTTCCTCCCATCCTCCATTCCTCCCCTTGTTCTCCTGTTTCTAACCTACTAGACATTCTTTCACTTGTCAATTTATTTATATTTGATTGGATCTTCATTTCTACTTACACATAAAGGTGAAATTCCCTGTGGTGTATTTATGTAGGCACATTCTGCATAGCCTCTCCTTACTTATCCCTCCACTCTGCCTATTGATCTCCATCTTCTACAGTACTGCTCTTCCCTTTATCATTATGATATCTTATCTCCCCCCCCCACTTTATTTTACTCTATTTTCCACATGTGAGAGAAAAAAATTTTGACATTTCAGTTTCTGTGTCCAAATGTTTTCTCTGATATGCAGATGCTAATTCATTTTACTCAGACAGTAAAATCCCATCTCAAATTCTCTGAAACTGAAATCTATGCAAGACTTTGAGAAATGTTCAGCTAGTTTTTCCAATATACACCTCTTTGGGTCAATTCATTTCACATTGGACCCCACTTAAAAGACAGAAAGAGCACCTGCAGGCCTCCATCACTTCAGACTGGAAGGCACCTATCCTCCCTGCAAGATGCTAATTCACAATAAGGGGGGACAAGGGAAGAATAGAGGTCCTTTGGTTTAGGTAGAGGGGAGGTAAAGGGAAGGCAGGGTGTATTGGGGTAGGAAGGTGAGTATAATGAATCAGACATTACCCTATGTGCACATATGACTACACAACTAGTGTAATTCCACATCATGTACAACCTGAAGAATGAGAAGTTATAGTCCATTTAACTATGATTGTGTCAAAATGCATTCTACAGTCATGCAGAACTAATTATAAGAAGTTTTTAAGAAGATAAGAAAAACGACCGTTTACTTTTTTCCTGTGGTGATAGTAACCTTCCACAAACAGAAAGTTAAACATCACATGACTATCAATTTGCCTAGGTAATTTCAATCTATACTGCATGGTCATGAATGGGCAGGCCACCCGTAGACCTGTGTATGGTCATGACAGTAGCTGTTTTTATTGAGTACTTTGATGATAACAGAAATATTAGTGTGAGAAATAGAAAATCTGGTGGTTCATTTTCAAAATGTAGTGTTCAGTCTTAATTGGATCAAATCATAGCCCTTCCCTTTTGCCCACCCTA